>JBBPBX010034148.1:9690-20164 GCA_038048925.1 Garcialebias charrua
AACCCCAGAGAAGATTCAGGAAGAGATATAGAGGTACAGAAGTCTGCATCAACCCTAACCTCTGTGAATCCAGTGACCTGCTGGTGGAATGTGAGGGACACTATGCTAATGCTATCAAACTTGTCAACCAGGTATCTGTGAGTGCAACAAGCATCATCCACACCCTCAGAGTGAACATTTCCTACTGCTGAAGACACCATCAGGCAGGAGCAGGCTTGTTTGTGTCCAGAGAAAGCCGACATGTTGTTTCTGAAGAAAAACTGTTAAGTGAAAAGGTCCTCAGTGTGTAGCAGTGAACATTAGACACTGATGCGTCACTGGTTTGCAGCTGTTCTTTTGACCTCGAAATTGTTTATTTTTGTGTAAGAAAACTGCTTGGAATGGAAAAATACCAAAGTTAAAAAATAAAACAAGATTTGTACTGTATGCTGGTGAAGGGTTAGGATTAGGGTTAGATTTGTACTGTGTAATGTAATTTTCTTGTTAGAATTAATATTAATTAAAAAATTGGTACCGAAAAAAGAACCGGCACAGAAGTGAAGGTACCAACACCAGTATACCAATTTTTTTTTAAAGGTACCCAGCCCTACATCTGCCCTCGGGTTGTGAGGCTGGCTGAATGTACATGCACTGTCAAATTCTCTGAAACACCTTTGGAGACGGCTTGTGGTTGAGAAATAAGCATTCAATTTACGAGTAACAGCTCTGGTGAACATTCAAACAGTCATCATGCCAACTGCACACTCCCTCAAAACCTAACATCTGTGTCGTGCTGTGTGATAAAACGGCACATTTTAGAGTGGCCTTTTATTGTGCTCAGCCTAAGGTTCACCTGTGCAATAATCATGCTGTCTAATCAACATCTTAATATGCCACGCCTGTAAGGTGGATAGAATTGGTGGCAAAGGAGAAGTGCTCACTAACACAGATTGACAACAATTTGTGAACAATGAGAGAAAAAGGCCTGTTGTGTATATTGAAAAAGTCTTAGATCTTTGAGTTCAGCTCATGAACAATGGGAGCAAAAACAAAAAGTTTTGTTTCTGTTTTGTTCAGTATATAAATGTATTCTCGTGTAAATGCTTCTTTATAAAGAAAACATATATAAATGATAAGCAAAAAAAGCAAAATTAAAAAGCTTTTTTACATGTAATTCTCAAATAAATAAAATAAACTGGCACTGAAGGAAAAAAATCTTGTTGTAGTACGTAGATAGTTGTTTATCTTCCCAAGATGCCTTGTGAAGCCAGTAAAAGTATGAAAATGAAACTTAACAAACGTATAATAAAACAGTGCCTACAGTATAAACTTTGAGGAAAAACAGCATAGAAACTCTGTGCTTTCAATAAATACCTTTATAAAACTACATACTACAGTACAGTAACTGGTTTCTATTCATTCACTAGCAGCAGCTCTGTCCAGCCACCACATCCTGTCTGCCCTCCTCCTCACAGAGCCTGTTTTCAAGAGAAACTGAAACACTGTGTGTGAGAACATACAGGGTGGTGTCAGGGGTGTTTGTCAAAGGAACCGGGAAGTAAGGGGCCAACAAGAAGGTTTTTCAACAGAAGCTTGGTCAGTTGTTGCCTGTTCTCTGGAAGTAGTACACTGTTTTAAAGGTGAAGTCTGCAGTTTCTGTAGAACTGCAGCACTTAGAAAAAATTTCAACAGGCAAAGCATTCTGATCCCTCCCCCTCAGAGCCATATATGGCTCTGCCCCCCCGTGGTCTGTTGAAATTCAAATTCAAGCTCTGTTTTTATTGGCTGATTCAAATTCAAGCTCTGTTTTTATTGGCTGGTTACAAACTTTGTTTTTATTGGCTGGAAAATGGCGGGTCACTTTTTCTTTTTAGAAATGCTTATTTACCACCTGGAGAAGCAAGGGGACAATATTTTTTTTAGTTTTTTTCAGAGATTACCTCTCTAACATCAATCTAGTGACAGAGTGAAGAAATATGTTAAAAATATATTGTTAGAAAAGTTACATATAGCAGCTTTAACCAACTGAGTGTACAGTAAAGCGTGCCACACAAAAACTGCAGCCAGCCTAAGGCCCAGCTTATACAACGCGTTTTTTGAGTGCGCAGACCAACAGCATATTTCTCTCAAAAACAATGGCTTTCATATAATATACTGCTTTATAACATACTGCAGTATAACATACTGCTTTCTGTCCTACGTCTGATGGAATATATATTTGGGTCTCGTAGTTGATCTATGGCAGAATGTAGATGCTGTGACCGACATCTGCGCTGGGAAGAGACACCAGTCCGGTCAAGTTCAAAATTGCTATGTATTGAACGGGTCTGTCGAGACAGGCATATATTTTACACATTGCACTGGAGTATAACATACAAATGTGCTAAATAATAACAGTAACAATGATAAACCTTGTTTCTGTTAGTGGTGGGAGATGTAATAAAGCTATCTGAGCTAAATTAAGCTATCTGGACATTAATGGACCGTTATTAATATACCATATTATTTTACATTATTAGTGTTTTAATGTATATCGTAGATCCGTGTATACTGTTTATTTTTATACTTTTTAATGACATTGTTGAAGCACTGGATGTTAAGGATTATTGTGCTGCATTTTACAAAGTACTTAGACCTGTCTAAAGCTTTTGACAGTGTTCACCATGGTATTTTATACCATACCATACCATTTTAATTATAGAGCACTTAAAACAGTGTAGCAATACAGCACTCTCATGTCCGTTATGGGAATTAAACCTCTTCACATCTCTCTGAGACTCTGAGTGTTACACTTTCTTGAGCTCTGAAGAAGACAAGTGGACACTATTTTGTTACAATTACAGTATTTTGAATTAATGGACACCAATCAATCAAAAAGAACTTTCTTTTAATGTGTGTTAATTCAGAATTGATCAACAGTATACCGTATTTTCCTGTGTATAGGTCGCACCTTTTTATGGTTTTTTCAAGGCCTGCGACCTATACTCAGGTGCGACCTATATATGGCTTGTTATCACTTTCGGCGAAACACATTTAAATCCAGCTCATTTCACAATTACGTTCATTTATTAAGGAAAAGTTCAGCTCAGACACATATTTGCTATAATTTTTATCAAACAAATAATTGTTTTTAAGTGTTAATCTTCTTAAAAGCCTTGCTGTGCGCTCCTGTGGCAGACATTTGCAGCAGAGCTAAACGTAGGTGCGACCTATACACCAGTGCGACCTATCTAGGGATTTTTCCAATCTATTGGTGATAATTGGACAATGCGACCTATACACAGGTGCGACCTATACACCAGAAAATACTGTACTTTTGTCATTTAATGATGACCTGTTACTTGCATGAGTTTGACCCTTCTGCTGGTTTATTTCTGCAGAACAAGCAGACTTTGAATCTAAGGCACAAGTTCAGGGTAAACTTTTAACTTGCAGCTTCTTTTGTGTTGTGTTTATTTCTGCAGAACAAGCAGGCTTTGAATCTAAGGCACAAGTTCAGGGTAAACTTTTAACTTGCAGCTTCTTTTGTGTTGTCTGTGAAGTTAGCCATAATATTCTCTGTGCTCACAAGCGGCCATCTGGCCGATTCTATAAACAAGTTTTCCTACTGTCCTTCAGAGACCTTCTGCCTATGGGGATGAAAAATCCATCCGTTATTTTGTTAAACCAGCCAATAGCCATTCAGGAGGTGGGCAGACTCCGCCCTCCATATAAAGTCTTACTTCCGTTTTGACTTTAGTGCAAAGGGGAACCACTAACTCAACAATTGGTTTTCTCTGGAAGCTGGAGACATGGTGGTCATTTTGTCAATTAGACCTACGTTCTCAGCAGAGTCACGGTAAAGCCTTACTGTGCCTCATTCACTCATTTCTGAAAGAATTTGTTTTCTGGGAGTTTTATTTTGAAACTCAGCCAGGAGCTGGCCCTGTTCCTGCCGGAAAAAGCGCACTTCTGCTCGTCTGTCAGCCATACACGCGCAGAAGTCAACTGGACGTCAAACTGGACAACACAGTCCGTTAGTGTCCACAAAACTTCGTTGCTCTTATCTCCAGAGAAGTATCTTCACCAGGTAATGAGGCGTTGATTGTATGCTGCACGGGTGAGAAGTCTAGCTGGACCTGTTCTGGAAAGTGTCACCCTGTCATTTCAAAATAATTAACTTCCGTTAAACTTAGCTTTCATTCATCCTATTTTCTTCCTCCTTATTCTTATTTTTCTTAAGCCATTAATCTGTTAAGTAAATGTGCCAACAGGAAAGTTAAACCTAACTTGTCTGTTTGTTTAATTTGAATTCTTGTCAAAGTAGTTAGTAAATCAGAGCTAATATCGATACAAATGTTTAATGTATTTAATTCTCCACATTGAGAGGAGCCAGTTGAGGTGGCTCGGGCATCTGGTTAGGATGCCTCCTGGACGCCTCCCTGGTGAGGTGTTCCGGGCATGTCCCACCGGGAGGAGACCCAGAGGAAGACCCAGGACGCGCTGGAGGGACTATGTTTCTCGGCTGGCCTGGGAACGCCTTGGGATTCCCCCGGAGGAGCTGCTCCAAGTGGCTGGGGAGAGGGAAGTCTGGGCCTCCCTACTTAGGCTGCTACCCCCGCGACCCGACCCCGGATAAGCGGAAGAAGATGGATGGATGGATGGATGTTTAATGTACTTTTATGATTGTTTCAATAAAAGGTCTATTTTTTGGTGGACCAACATAAGTTGAAGTCTCTCATGAAATTACATTTGTCTAGTCACATCAAAGCAATTTAATACCGGAAAAAGGGTGAACTCGCGAATATTGATGATGGATGTATGTAGATAAAATCTGCTCAAACCTTTCATCTAAAATATAGGTAAGTCAGTAAACTGACCAATACGCCTATATTACTACACCTGCCATTGTACATCTGTTCCTACAAACCCAACTGTTCGAAACAGATGGCCGCTTGTCCTGAGCCTGGTTCTGCTGTAGTTTCTTCCTCATGAGGGAGTTTTTCCTTTCCACTGTTGCCTTCATGCTTGCTCGTGTCTGCGATGAAATTGAACTCAACGCAATCTGCTCCTCGATCAATGATGCTATAAACTTTCTGTTTAGTGACCTGAGATGACTTCTTTTGTGACTTGGCGTTGTACAAGGTCGTTTTCACACCTGATAGTCCGGTAGACTCAGTTCGATTGGGGACCAAAATTAGGAATATTTGTTTATATTTTCAGCTGGTGTAGTTCGAATTCACAATGCACTGTCAATCCAGCCAACCGGTTTCACCCCCCACCGCCTGTGGTGGCACTGCACAAAGATCTACTGAAGGAAATGACACGAAAACCTCAGAAGACACAGAGCGCAACTTACTTCTGGAAATAAAAACTAAAATGGAGTGGCGTCAAATTTGAGCAGTTTTAGGATTTCTGTTTTGTCTGTGGCACATATGCCAAACAAACACGTTCCAACAATGGATTTAGCATGAGCAGAATACCATGGAGAATGTTGTTTTTCACACAAGGCAGTAGTTAATTTGAGCCAGATCCTGCCAGAATACGATCCAGGAACTCTCTCATTTGACTGCTCGGATATGGCAATTCAAATCTCCACCCAAAAAAGTCCAAAGTCATCGCACATTTTTATTTTTATTTGTAATGTTCTTATTCTTGATGACCCTGTGCAGACGATTTGCGTGCCAACGACTCCCATTTTCCAGTCTGTATGTGCAGTTCCCTTGGATTGGCAGACTGGGGTGGTGGTTCCCCTATTTAAAAAGGGGGACCGTAGGGTGTGTTCCAACTATAGGGGGATCACACTCTTAAGCCTCCCTGGTAAGGTCTATTCAGGGGTTCTGGAGAGGAGGGTCCGTCGGATAGTCGAACCTCGGATTCAGGAGGAGCAGTGTGGTTTTCGTCCTGGTCGTGGAACACTGGACCAGCTCTACACCCTCAGCAGGGTCCTGGAGGGTGCGTGGGAGTTTGCCCAACCAGTTTACATGTGTTTTGTGGACTTGGAGAAGGCATTCGACCGCGTCCCTCGGGGGGTTCTGTGGGGGGTACTCCGGGAGTATGGGGTACCAGGCCCTTTGATAAGGGCTGTTAGGTCCCTGTACGACCGGTGTCAGAGCTTGGTCCGCATTGCCGGCAGTAAGTCAGGCTCGTTTCCGGTGAGAGTTGGACTCCGCCAAGGTTGCCCTTTGTCACCGATTCTGTTCATAACTTTTATGGACAGAATTTCTAGGCGCAGCCAAGGTGTTGAGAGGATCCGTTTTGGTGACCTTAGAATCGCTTCTCTGTTTTTTGCAGATGATGTGGTCCTACTGGCTTCATCAGTTCGTGATTTACAACTTTCACTGGAGCGGTTTGCAGCCGAGTGTGATGCGGCCGGGATGAGGATCAGTTCCTCCAAATCCGAGGCCATGGTCTTGAGCCGGAAAAGGGTAGCATGCCCTCTCCGGGTCGGGGAGGAGGTCCTGCCCCAAGTGGAGGAGTTTAAGTATCTCGGGATCTTGTTCACGAATGAGGGAAAACTGGAGCGTGAGATCGATAGGCGGATAGGTGCAGCGTCCGCAGTGAAGCGGGCGCTGTACCGGTCTGTCGTGGTGAAGAGAGAGCTGAGTCAAAAGGCAAAGCTCTCAATTTACCGATCGATCTACGTTCCCACCCTCATCTATGGTCATGAGCTTTGGGTTATGACCGAAAGAACAAGATCTCGGATACAAGCGGCTGAAATGAGTTTTCTCCGCAGGGTGGCTGGACTCTCCCTTAGAGATAGGGTGAGAAGCTCAGTCATCCGGGAGGGACTCGGAGTAGAGCCGCTGCTTCTCCACATCGAGAGGAGCCAGTTGAGGTGGCTCGGGCATCTGGTTAGGATGCCTCCTGGACGCCTCCCTGGTGAGGTGTTCCGGGCATGTCCCACCGGGAGGAGACCCAGAGGAAGACCCAGGACGCGCTGGAGGGACTATGTTTCTCGGCTGGCCTGGGAACGCCTTGGGATTCCCCCGGAGGAGCTGCTCCAAGTGGCTGGGGAGAGGGAAGTCTGGGCCTCCCTACTTAGGCTGCTACCCCCGCGACCCGACCCCGGATAAGCGGAAGAAGATGGATGGATGGATGGATGGATGTTCTTATTCTTAGTAAGAATAAAACATCGGGAAGAAGCCTTGTGCGTTAGCTTGATAACTTCTTTATTCAACTCTTCTTCTACTACGTTCTGTACAGTATCTACATGCAGTAGCCTACAGCTCCCCTAGCGGTAGCTACAATAATAACAGGTATCAGTACATCCCCTTTTCTGACAGGTTTTGAATAACTATTCAAACTCTTACAATACTGTCAAACTCTGATAGTATAGTATTAACACTCCTGACATAGAACACGTTATTTCTAATTCTACAATGCTGTTTATAATCAAGAATGTTATTGTAGCGTCCGCGGGAACTCAATAACCACACCGTGTTGCTTCGTTGCACCAAACTTTACTGAGCTCAAAACCCCCCACACACACACATTTACCCCATGCCGTAAAGCATCTCTTAAAGGCACAGTAACATGTCGTAACAAACAGAGCACACCATTACAGACCCAACAAACACATTAAACACTGTGATTTCTGAACACAACATTTTCCCCCCTTCACCCCCCTTGAAAACATAACACTTTGCAAAGAATAACAGATTAAACTGGGCTCAATAAAACACAGATTAATAGATCTTTAGTAACACCATCACCCTGTCACATAGTCCCCCAGCCAGACAGGCGGGGCCCTCAGTCTCTGGGGCCGTGCTGGCTGCTGAGTGGAGTCGGGCAAAGCTGGTGGAGTATCCCCCACCCGAAAAGTCATTGGCCTAGGCTGCCAACCCATTTCCGTTGCTGGGGTCAGCGGTGAAACAGATGCTGGTGGAGCAGATGCTGGTGGGGCAGATGCTGGTGGGGTGATGACCCTGTGCAGACGATTTGCGTGCCAACGACTCCCATTTTCCAGTCTGTATGTGGCCGGCCCCAATTGCTTAACCACCCGCAGTGGCTCTGACCAGAATGATTTCAGTTTATTTCTCCGATGAAGCCGTTTGATCCTGACCCAATCCCCTGCAGCCAGTGAGGGGGTCTGCACTCGGTGCGTGGCATCAAACCTCTCTTTCATCCGGGCCTGCGAACCCTTCACCTGAGCTCTGGCGTTCTGGAGCTCTGGGCTCCCGCGTGCAGGAGCTGGCTCAGCTCTCAGACAGTCCAGGGGTTGCTTCAGTTCGCGCCCGATCATCAGCATCGCCGGTGAAACTCCTGTAGTGGGATGCTTGGATGCCCGGATGGTCAAGAGGGTTTGGTTGAGAGCGTCGCTGTATGTTCTCCCCTCCTCCAGACAGGCTCTGAGTCCATTTTTGAGAGTTTCATTGAGTCGTTCCACACCACCATTGCTCTCTGGGTGATAAACTGCTGTCCTGATGTGCCTGATGGAGCGTAGTGTGAGGAACTCTGTGAACTCTGCTGAGGTGAACTGGGCCCCATTATCCGTCGTAACAACACTGGGAAGGCCCCAGCGTCCAAACAGGTTGTCCAGGCAGTCTATGATGGTGTGTGCAGTGATGGAGCTCAGTTGACAAACCTCAGGCCACTTCGAGTGAAGATCATGAACAACCAGCAGGTAGCGAGCGTGAGCAGGTGCCCCCTGAAGTTCCCCACAGATGCCGACCTGAATATGTTCCCAAGGTGAAAGTGGCCAAGGGGTCGGGGTGAGAGGGGCTGTGGCAGGCTCACTCACAGCAAAGCCCAGGGCGAGGAACAAGTCTAGGCCCATAATGTTAGCTCCCTTCCGGGTGATGCAGAACTTGGCGTCAGGCGTAAATTGCTGATCATACTGGACAGGGAGGCGGACCACGCCCAGAGTGTCGATGGGAGAGTGACCGTAGCCCAACAGGGTTGTAGTGGCTGCTTCCAGGGGTGTACGGCTGAAGAAACGATCATACGTGCTTTTATTTAAAATTGACACTTTGGCCCCTGTGTCCACGAGGAGCGAGACGTGAGCTGCGCCCACGCGACATGTGCAGAGCTTGAACGATGGCTGCAGAGTCTGTACAGTGTTAATGGGAACCACAGTAGTATCCTGGCGAGCAGAAGAGGAGCGGCAGCAGCGTGCAAAATGATTCAGTTTATCGCATTTATGACAAAGTTTCCCATGTGCAGGACATGACTGGTCTCTAGTTGCATGGTTAGAGGAGCCACAGTTACCACAGCTCCTGGCCCCCCTCCTACTGGGCCCCCTGTCCACTCTCTGCACATCCCAGCTGCCACTCGGCCAGTCAGCCCCCTCCACAGCCTCTGTGTGATAAACGGCCGATGTTGATGACGTCACTGGTTCGTGCGCCGCGCGGGAGAATTTTCGCGCCTCTGTTAGTGCTGTTTCAAGCTGCTTTCCAATAACCAGAGCGCCCGCCAGCGTCATGGAGTCTGGTTCAAGCAAAAGTCTCTCCCTCAGTTGGTCACACGACGTCTTTTCTATCAGCTGATCAACTATGAGTCCATCTTCTAACGCCCCAAAGTCACAGAGTCTAGCCAGCTCTCGTAGTGCTGAGACGTAGTTGGCTACAGACTCACCCGGTCGCTGCGTCCTCTGACGAAACTCGAAGCGGTTCATCCGCCGGCTCCGCCCGGAGCTGAAATGAGTCCTCAGTGCAGCTGTGGCCGTGGCGTATTTATTGTCCGCTAACGTGAGCGTGGCGAGGATTCTCTGACCCTCCTGGCCCAGACAATGGCGGAGGAGCGCGCACTTCCTCGCTTCCGCCAGTTCAGTGTGTCCCAAAGCCAGCAAGTAGTCCTCGAACGCAGCTCGCCATCTGTCCCACGGGACAGCTGGGTCGCCGGGGACAGGGAGGAAAGGTGGCGGTGGTGGTAACGCGAGTCCGGACATCCTCGTCTGCCAAAATGTAGTGTCCGCGGGAACTCAATAACCACACCGTGTCGCTTCGTGCACCAAACTTTACTGAGCTCAAAACCCCCCCACACACACACATTTACCCCATGCCGTAAAGCATCTCTTAAAGGCACAGTAACATGTCGTAACTAAGAGAGCACACCATTACAGACCCAACAAACACATTAAACACTGTGATTTCTGAACACAACAAGGTGTTCCGGGCATGTCCCACCGGGAGGAGACCCAGAGGAAGACCCAGGACACGCTGGAGGGACTATGTTTCTCGGCTGGCCTGGGAAAGCCTTGGGATACCCCCGGAGGAGCTGCTCCAAGTGGCTGGGGAGAGGGAAGTCTGGGCCTCCCTACTTAGGCTGCTACACCCGCGACCCGACCCCGGATAAGCGGAAGAATATGGATGGATGGATGGATGGATGGATGTATTGGGTACACTGTGTTAGCTAACCGTTTGTAAATAAAGTTCTGTGCATGTTTATGGACCAGTATGTACGCTTGTTCAGTCTCATGTCGATAAACGGCTGTTCGGCGCAGAGTTAGCATGCAGTTTCCATCTTAATCCGGACTTACGAATGCCACGTGTAATGAGTTCCGACTTATATATAT
>JBBPBX010034148.1:21461-32816 GCA_038048925.1 Garcialebias charrua
ACCTATACACAGGTGCGACCTATACACCAGAAAATACTGTAATCGTCCGTTTGTTTAACGCTCAACTCTGCCTTTGGGATTGAAACGGCTCTCTCCAATCCACACTGTCAAATGGTAAGAATCTTTGTTTAAGCGTTAATCATTGCATGAAGTTTTGAGATGAAAGTGTGCTACTTGTTTGCTTCTGGCTTGCTTGCTATTGATATTCTGTGGTAAAATAAAGAGCATTTGTTTTAAGCAGAAAATAGTGTCCTGTGTGAAGTCTCTTGAGTTGGGGTTTCTTTTGAGGATTTTGCCGATCTCTCGATCCTGCATAAATAATATTTCATAAAACATTTATGAATAAAAATTAATAAAACATTTATAAAATAATATTTCATAGAACATTTTTACTCCAAATGTAAATCAGTTAAAAATGTAAATCCAATGGTTACTTTCTGAGAGTTTCATTAACATTTGTTCAGTGTTTCATGAGGTATTTTGCTAACAAACAAAGAGAGTTGACGCCAACAGGTAATGCTAGTTTTAAGCAGAGATTTGCACAACGAGTACCACCTGGAGTATAGCACTCAACTGTAAACACTAGTTTTAACACAATATCTATAAGCATTGACTAAATTATAGCCATTCTTGTGTTTTCTAAGTTCAGCTGGCTGTGGCAGCCATCTTGAATCCAGTTGACTCAGAAAGCTAATCAGTTGTAGTCGTTCAACCGGTGATTATTTTCTGCAAGTTTCATAAAATTCATCTTGTGGTTTGTGAGATATTTGCAATTCAATTAAATTTAATTCAAAAATATTTTATTAATCCCAAAGGGAAATTAAAACTTGTTATCCTTGTTTCATTAAGAGGTGTTAGATATGGCTGTAGACGGATCTATTGTAAAGGTCTGTCCCATGGTGGATCTAAAGAAAATGGCTGCAAATGCTGTCCAATCCATCCACCCAGACTCGGCTGGCCTCTTGGTTCCCTCTGGCTGCAGGACCCATCCTGAGAATAACTCCACCCTGAGCAATGGCCTCTCCTCCCAGCAGCCTGCCGAGCTCCGGCTGTAGGTGTCAGGGGATGATCACGGCCCTTGCTGTCATGAGTCACATTTCCTGCCAGTTCCAGGATCCCAGTGGTGCAGGCACTCGAACACAGCCAGCAGGGAGACGGGAATGCATCCACTGTGCCTCCTTTTCAACTCATTTGACATTTGGGGCTGCAGTTGAGGTATTATTTGAGCTTTTGAGTTGTTAATCAGCAGCTCCCGGTTGTAAAAAAAAACAACAACATTAATGTCATGGTTACGCATCAAAACAAATGTCCAAAAGGAAAGAGCTTTCAGTAAAAATCCATCCAGCTGCACAGCATTCAATACCATAGGAAGCAATAATAAAAAAGGGTGATTTATATCCAGAAAAAGAGTTTCCAAAAGCAATATCCCAGAATGAAGGTAACAGATCTACTCCAACATGCAGCCATCCGAAGCGGCGCAATTTTAGAATTATGGAATTAATGTACAATTAATGCATTAATGAATTAATGTCATTAATCTAAAAAAGCTAAGTCTGGTCCTCTGGACAGTCAAAAAAACAAAACAAAGCAAAAAAAAATTGTAGAAACGTTTCGTTTTTCGTCCGAAAGACTTTTGTTTTGTTTTGTTTTTTTGAATGTCCAGAGGACCAGACTTAGCTTTTTTAGATTTTTTATACTTGGATTATTGAGCATGCATCAGGGTATTTTGAATGTCATTAATGTTATGGAATTATGAATTATTTGATAACACAAGCAAAACCAATTATCACGTTGGCTTCTCTTTTTTATCTGTAAGTGATAGAAATGTGTCAAATGAGACAAATCGCAAATGAACTCAATGGAAAATGTCAAAAAGAAACACACAAGACTGTGAAGGGAAGAGGAGGAGCTCACAACCTTATTTTTGGTGGTGCATAGATTCACTTCTGAGAGGCTGCAGCTCACAAAAAGGAGGGGAACAACAGAAAGAGCACTTCAGATTAGATGAGGTGTGTCGTTTGTCTCCAGACGTTTTATATAGCATTACTGCACCGGAGCAGTAAGCTCAGAGCAGCAATCAGCCACTTCGTGCACATCTGCGGGCCACAGGCGGGCCCCGCAGGAAAACAGATGAGCAGCTGTTGCAGCTGCATACACCTGCAAACCCAGAGGAAGTGGAGGAGGAGGAAGACTCACAGCGAAGGCCCATCAAAATGTGGGACCGAACACCAATCAGTGCCGGGTGTTCTTCAGAGGAAAAGATGGTGAGAATCCCTGAAAAGGAGCTAAATTCAATAACTGACTGCAAAAAAGCCAGCAAGTGAAGAGAAGGTCAAGACCTGCTCACAAGTGGCTGCTGGTAAAAAATAATAATAATAATAATAATAATAATTAGACATACAGCCAAAGATAGTATTAATTGAAACATTTCTTGTAAAGACAAACACAACGAGGTTTAATAATCAACATCATGTATAAACTTGAATGGAAACAAAGAAATGACCAAAAGTCATCTGTCCTTGCACGAGTTTCCTGATTTGATCCTGCCCACGCACTCAGGCTTTCAGATTAAAAGCAGCAGTCTCACACAAGGTGAGGGACTCGATCAATCCTGCCTTCAGCTGATGGCAGAGCGAGGAGTTACAAGAAAAAAGTGAATCAATAAGCTGATCGATGGGCAAGCAGCTAAACACACACACACACACACACAAACACACACACACACACACACACACACACTCACAAGGAATCATTAGACTTTATAAGAACTAATTCTGTTTTAGTATATCAAAATAAACTAAGTGAACAGTCATGTTTAACTACACAATAAGCTGTTGCATCACTTGAAAATAATATTTTCTTTATTAGTTTTATTTTTTAGCTCTGTAGCGCCCCCTAATGGCTTTTGATGATGTGGCAAAGACAGCAAAGGATCTGTCCTAATGCATGCTCAATAATCTAACAAGGTTGAGTCAGGTCCTCTGGACAGATTCTTCTTTGACTGAAGAAGTCTTTCGGATTAAAGACGAAACGTTTCAACAAAGAAGAATTCATCCAGAGGACCTGACTCAACCTTGATAGACAGGAAAGGATCATTTTAACGTGACACAAGATATTATGAGAAAACACTATCGGGGGTGAATATACAATTGTAATATAACTCCAAAATTTGAGTTTCACGCTGCAGAAACAACCTGCTGTAATCCTCTGAAACTGGCCTTCAGGGTCTTTGAAGACTTTAACAGTGAAAGGTGAATCACTTTGATCTTAGGGTGCTCTGAATTCATTCAGGCTGATTTTAACTTGAATCTTAAATAGAAGTGGTTCTAGTTTTTTGTTAAATAAACTTATTTTAGACAAGCTTTGTTTAAGGAACCGCCCAGCTCAGAATTATTTACAGTAATCTGTAACTATGAAGGTGAGTTGAGTTAATAAAATACTTCTTTCAGCATTATTTCTAGTATCACTTGTCCCCAAAGGTGAAAGAGGATCATGTTTTTGCTACCGTTTACGTGTGTTCAATCATCTGCAGTGTTAGAAAAATATTTCCTGAACCTGTGGACAGATTTTAGCAAAACTATCAGAAAGTAAATATTGGATGCACATCTAAAATTAATCATCTTTTTCAAGTTAGCCGCATTTAAGATAGCCGCCACAGCTAATACACCGTAGTGCACGCACGCACGTGTACACACACAACTGTAACTCAGTCAGTTTGACAGATATTGAGCTACATTTGATGTGCTAGTAGTTGAGTCATCCTGAACACATTTCGTCTTGTTATCATATCACATGAGATCACAGACAGACTGACAGACAGACAGACAGACAGACATAGACCGATAGACAGACAGACAGACAGACAGACAGACAGACAGACAGACAGACAGACAGACAGACAGACAGACAGACAGACAGACAGACAGACAGACAGACAGACAGACAGACAGACAGACAGACAGACAGACAGACAGACAGACAGACAGACAGACAGACAGACAGACAGACAGACAGACAGACAGACAGACAGACAGACAGACAGACAGACAGACAGACAGACAGACAGACAGACAGACAGACAGACAGACAGACAGACAGACAGACAGATAGACAGATAGATAGATAGATAGATAGATAGATAGATAGATAGATAGATAGATAGATAGATAGATAGATAGATAGATAGATAGATAGATAGATAGATAGATAGATAGATAGATAGATAGATAGATAGATAGATAGATAGATAGATAGATAGATAGATAGATAGATAGATAGATAGATAGATAGATAGATAGATAGATAGATAGATAGATAGATAGATAGATAGGTAGGTAGGTAGGTAGGTAGGTAGGTAGGTAGGTAGGTAGGTAGGTAGGTAGGTAGGTAGGTAGGTAGGTAGGTAGGTAGGTAGGTAGGTAGGTAGGTAGGTAGAGGTAGGTAGGTAGGTAGGTAGGTAGGTAGGTAGGTAGGTAGGTAGGTAGGTAGGTAGATAGATAGATAGATAGATAGATAGATAGATAGATAGATAGATAGATAGATAGATAGATAGATAGATAGATAGATAGATAGATAGATAGATAGATAGATAGATAGATAGATAGATAGATAGATAGATAGATAGATAGATAGATAGATAGATAGATAGATAGATAGATAGATAGATAGATAGATAGATAGATAGATAGATAGATAGATAGATAGATAGATAGATAGATAGATAGATAGATAGATAGATAGATACTTTATTAATATTAATCCCAAGGAGGAAATTTGAGGCATCCAGTAGCTTTTGCTATATACAAAAAAAAGAAAGAATAAAAAAAAGTAGAGTGTAACGTCATTTACAAAGTTAGACTAAAACAGCTGTAACTTCATATTTTCTCTGCACTAGATGGTTTTAGTTTAAACCTCAGGCTTTAACGGTAACAGGAAACATTCCTTCAAGAACTGCTAGGCCTTTAGAGTATCCGTTTTCAGTTTCCTCTTCAGTTTGTAAAGTCTACACACAGACACAGACAGGCTCTCAACTCAAATGCATAAAAAACAGGTCTATTCTTGAAGCTGCAGAAAATACATGAGAAAACCTTTACAGCCTACATTAGAAGGTAATTCAATATCTGTGTTTGTAAAACACACAAAAAAGTCCAAGAATGACTAGGGCACATCCTGTGCTGTTTTCAGCACCAAGGAGAGCTCCTTAAGGTCCTACTGCCTTTAATGCAACGGTTTTCTTCAAAAAATGAAATAGTTCAAAGTAAGGAGCATTTTAAAACCTATAACCAGCTGCATCATCAATTCATAACACTAATGAGGAAGAAGACTTTCAGTCTGCTTGTCACCACACTTCATTATTCCTTCTACGCTGATAAAACTTTGTTCCAAAAAGCGAGGCGTCCTCGAGGTCGACTCTGTTTTTAAAACACCTGGCAGAGCTTTAGCCTTCTGGCCTTACCTGAAGTCGACCGTCGGAGAGGGAAAGCCATGCTGCGCCTGTGGAGCTCCGCAGCTTTATGCTCATGGCTTCTCTCACTTCCTGTTGTGAGCTACTTGGCCCAAAAAAAAAAAAGTCAAGATATCAAAGTCCAAACCACGGGTTACTCTCCACGGTATTGGATCCATTAAGGGCGCGCACGTGGCGTTGACGGGGGATCATTATAGAGCATTAGAGGCCATTAAGCTACTGGAACCGGCCATCAATGATTCATAAGGCGACCCCGCTGATCTGGCACAGTAAGAGAGGAATAGAGCCAGCAGGCTGTTCCCAAATCCAAGGATCTATTGACAGGACTGTGTTCTTTCTTTGTTACATTATTTGTGTGTGAGTGAAATCAAACTGAGACTGAAACAGTGGCTAGGTCACAATCACAAGAACTGCACTTGTTACGACCCTGTTGACAGTAACCTGGCTCAGTGTGGAGAGGGAGGGCTATGCTTTTATGACCAAAAAAAAACCAGCCATCTATCACTTGTAGAATATGTTAAGAGGATGTCATCACTAATATTGTGGTAATAACCTATTATAAATGCCCTGTCTGAACTGAGGCAGGAGGAAACTCATATGTTATCACTCATTTCTTTAAGTTTTTATTATATTATTTCATAAAATGGTGGCTCAGTTGGTAGAGCTGTTGCCTTTCAGCAAGAAGGTCACTGGATAGAATCCCAACTGGGGGATCTTTCTGAGTGGCATTTGCATGTTCTCTCCGTGCATGCGTGGGTTTTCTGAAGGTTTTCTGAAGGTCTTTCAGACTTTTCCTTCAGACGTCAGCTGCTTCTTCACTCATTTTTAATTTTGTACCTGACTATTTCGAAGTGTTTTGTTTGTTAAGTCACTTAACTCTGACCTGTAAATTATTCAGACAAAACAAGGCTCCTAAACTCTATAAAAGAACCACTGGTGTGTAAATAAATAACAAACCATTTGGTAAAAAAATATCTATTTGGCACTTTATTACCATCAGCCTGTCAGAAAACAATTTATTCCCCTTTATTTAGTTTAGTCTATGAAAAACACTACGGATAACGTAGTTTGATTTATTGATAGCAATAAATAGTATTTAAGAACTAACAAAATGATTTCCAAAAAGCTATTTGCTGAAAATGTGTGATCAACTAAAGGATGGAGAATCAAAATCTTACAATTTCTCAATAAAAGCACATTTCTCTCATTCTGATTTTTTGTTGTTGTTTTTAATGTATTACTTATTTTGTCATCCATTTGTCTCCTTTTTTCACTGAACACTAAGCTCTCATGATTAGAAAGACTGGACCGCCAGCTAAAATTCAAAGAAAAACTTTAAAATACCTTTAGAAACTATGGATATATCTTGATGAAGAAAACTTGCAGAGATCCCAAGAAAGTCTGACTCTTTGGAACCAAAGTAAAAAAAAAAAATCAGATTTGGCCTAAAGCTTTTGCAGGGCACATTTAAATTGAGTTAAATAAATAAATCATGGACTCCAATAAGCTCAACACAAAAAGTATGACATGTTACTTGATCTAAAAATTAAAATTTACTGATGTAATATCTTAAAGAGATATGTGAGTTTAAACATTCTATAGAATGTGTCAATAACAAATTATATAAACTTTAGGTAAATAAATAATAAACAAAATATAAGAAAATTTGTTTTGGTAGATTATTACTTTGTTGTACTGATTTTTCTTAAAAATATATATACTGTTGGAAACTTTATTTATTTCCCCTTAATTGTTGCACAGTAGTAAGGAAGTGAATCTGTGGGTTGTGCCCATGAGAAACATGCCAACTCTTCCCTGTCAATGCATACAGCTTGTTTCTTTTGCTATTGACTCTTGTCTGGTGTTCATTGAACTGGAAGACGGAAATCTGAACAAACAAGACATAATAGCAATTTTCCAATTTATTCCTTTAACAATTAGGAGTCCTTGTGGAAGAACCATACACAGCCACAACAGCCTGACACCCCTCCCACATGTAGGGCTGTTTACCGAACCGAGGTTCTTTTATGGCAGCGACCGAACTGCGTTGGTCCGTGTATGGATTGAAACGTAACTCTTCTTTCGGTGTCAAGTTTCAGTATTGGCTGTAACGTGACACGTGGTTTCAGCACGCAGGCAGGTAAAACATAGCCATATGATAAACAGACTACTGTACGTGTTTACGTCCAGAGCTGTACAGAGCTGCCCTACAGCTGTATGTCTATGCTGCTGGTTACGCTCACAGATGAGGTTCACATGTACAACACGGGTAGCGTCGAACAGCTTCAATTTCCTAATTTACGAGCAGAAAGGTGCTCTGTGTTTGCCTGCAAGGAGGGAAGAGGACCACAGCCTCTCTCCTCTTCTCTCAGCGTTAAAGTCAGCCTGTGGGTGTTGAACGGCCTGATTCATTATCGCCACGACCCGACTCCTCTTCATCAAATAACTCAGAGGATGGAGCTGTGTCTGTGATTTCAGTTTGTTAATGTTACTGCAGCTTAATATGTATATTGCGGTGAGTTAAACTACAATCCATAGGTAGTCCACGACTTACGACGGCCTCGAGTTACGATGTTTCGGGGTTACGACACGCATCTTCATTAAAAAAAATACAATTATTTTGAATTTTTTTATTTTTAAGCTGATTTCGGCAGTTTCCGGTTTCCTGTTTTGCTAGCTGTGGAGGCTACAGCTGCCTTACTCTCTCTCTTTTTTTTTTTCAGTATAGATGGCCTCCCTTCTCACCTTACAGCCATCCTCTCACACCGATATGATTTTTTTTTTATAGAGAGAAAGGAAAGATAGAAAGTAAGACAACAAAACACAACAATTATCCACAAAAAGAGCACAAGGCAAACACACCCAACCTCCGTCCGCAATCCTGCAAAGCACATGACAGAACACAGCAACGAAACACACATTCATAAAGACTAATAATATTCATGACCTTGCAGTAGATTTCCATAAATAAACATACCCATACCTACAAATATAAATACAGTATACATACATATACATTCATATCACATATCCATCTATATATCTGCATATGATATCTACATATACATCCCTGCATCCATTTGTGTGTGGCTGTGAGCATGCATAAGTGAATAAGGTTCCTCCAATAGAACATTCAGTAGCGACCGTGAAGCATCAGAGATCCCCCCCAAGGCCCGAGGCAGACGAAGGGGCAATCAAAGCCTAAGACCCCAAGAAGGACCCCGAGCCCAGAGTCCCCAGGGTCACCCGAACAGGACGAGCCACTCACCCACTCCCCAGATCCGACCAAGGGGGAGAACTGGACGAGCCCCACCAGCGACTACACACAATGACCCCCGGGGGGCCAACAGCGACAAACCCACCGGCCCCCGCCGGAGCCCGCCGCACTGATGTAGCCCCAGGCCCGGGCACCGAGGCCCGGGCACCGGGGATGCCCACCCCTCAGGCCCAGACCCGATAGGACCAGAGGACCCAAGCTCCACTAGGCAGCCACCAGGCTGAGCCGACCCACGCCCAAGCGCCCAACCCCAGAAGGTGACAGCAAGGGCCCCCAACACGCCCACGAGCAAAGGGACACCCACCCGGGGGCCACGTGACAGGAGCGCGACACCAAGTAGCCTCAGATGTAACAGAGAGGGGGCAGTCCAAATCCCAGCTTACAACGGCCTCGAGTTACGATGTTTCGGGGTTACGACACGCATTTTCATTTAAAAAAATACAATTATTTTGATTTTTTTGATTTTGAAGCTGATTTCGGCAGTTTCCGGTTTCCCGTTTTGCTAGCTGTGGAGGCTACAGCTGCCTGTAGTCTCTAAAAAAGCTAAGTCTGGTCCTCTGGACATTCAAAAAACAAAACAAAACTTGTTCGAGCAAGCTGGACAGGCAGAAACAGGTAGCAGCTGTGGAAAAGTAGCTGTTTTATGGACGGCGGTTTTACAACCTAAACAAATGGATAATCCGGAGGAGGGAGAAACGGAGGAAATGGCTTCACCAGCAGTCCAGAGTAGGAAGTTAACTCTTTTTTCCCTTCATTATGGCTCTGGAATGTATGTGTTTTTTTATAATTATGTAGGGTACTGTGTTATGTAATAGAATAAATGATGCTTGTAAGGTATTTAAACACTTACTGAGCCACCATTATTGGATGCGCAGTTTAGCAGACTTTAATCTTGCACAAACTGCCACCAAAGTGCGAGTTCTTCCTTTTTCCGATACTAAATTGTTTTTACTGTGATTAATCAGAAATGTAATTTCACGCTTAGACTTCAATTTATGTTGGTCTACCAAAAAATAGACCTTTTATTGAAACTATCACAAGAATTACATTAAACATTTGTATCGATATTAGCTCTGATTTAATAACTACGTTGACAAGAATTCAAATTAAAACAAACAGACAATTAAAACTTAACTGTTGGCACATTACTTGACAGATTAATAGCTTATGAAAAATAAGAAATAGGAGGAAGGAGTTCTGGAGCTAAGTTAAGCTAAAGTTGTTTACTTTGAACCAGACTGGGTGACACCGTTTCCCCCACACGAGCAGACTGCTGGGCTCCCGCACGCTCAAACACACCACGGCTCATTACCTGTTGGAGGTTCGTCTCTTGGAGACAAGAGTGGAGAAGTTTGTGGACACACACGTGGATGGGTTTGTCCAGTGGCCGTCCAGTTGGACTTCAGCGTGAGTGTGCTGATTCACGATACGAGGAACTCGCCTCCCTCGGCAGGGACCAACGGTCGAGCGCACAGACTGACTTTCAAAATAAAACTTTAGAAAACAAATTCTTCCAGAAGTGTGACAGGATCACAGTAAGGCTTTGCTATGATCCTAGCGGAGACGTGGGTCGTTGACATATGACCGGGCCGACTCCAGCTTTCCCAGGGAAGAGAAACAGTTGCAAGTAGTTCTCCTCCAAAAACTAACTTCCAAATAGGAAGTGCCCATTATATGGGGGAGGTGGGGTCTCCCCACCTCCTCAACGGCTACAGGCTGGTTAACAAAATAAAAGATGGAAGTATGATCCCATAGGCAGAAAGTCTCTTGACGGACAACAGGAAAACTGTTTACATAAATCAGCCAGATGGCCTGCCTGTGAGCACAGCTAATGTTATGTCTAACTTCATAGACAACACAAAAGAAGCTGCAAGTTAAACGTTTACTCTGACCTTGTGCTTTAGATTCAAAGACTGCTTGCTTCTGCAGAAATAAACCAGCCGAAGGGTCAAAGTCATGCAAGTAACAGATCATCATTGAAATGACAAAAATACTGTTTGATCAATTCTGAATTAACACACATTAAAGAGAAAGTTCAATCTGATTAATTAGTGTCCATTAATTCATAATAATTGTCACAAAATATAAGTGTCAATTTGTCTCCTTGAGGGCTTCAAGAAGGTGTAACACTTAGAGTTTCAGAGAGATGTGGAGAGGTGTACTTGAAGGTCAAGACAGAGGCCTATATCACTACAGTCCCCCTTTTTGGAAGTCATCGCCTGTCCTTGGAGATGAGTTCCAACACGAAAGGATACCACCGAATGTCTCTGACCTCTATGTAATCCAGCAAGTGGAAAAAGAAAAATCAAAAAGTTCAAAATTATACTCCCATAATGTTTTTGGAAATTCCATACTGTTCGTAGGTAATCCCATTGCGGCAAGCTTTTAATCCTTTGGAAAACATAGTCTGTTAACCCATGGAGAACTGAGTCTGTGATCCCTTGGAAAACAAAGTCTTATAATCCACAACGGTAAATCCACAACGATGGGGTTATTGATTTCATCAGCACCAATGGTTTTTAATCAGCATGTAGAGGGGATCCCTCGATTGAAGCAGAGGAGGCGGGCCTTGGATGAAGGTTGAAGACCAACGTTGGATCAGCAGGTCCCCACA
>JBBPBX010034149.1:0-16124 GCA_038048925.1 Garcialebias charrua
GATAGTGATGTACTCTAGTACTATTTTCTATAGTACTTGAGAGCATGATAGCAATGTACTCTAGTACTATGTATTATAATACTTGGGAGCATGATAGCAATGTACTCTAGTACTATAGTACTTGAGAGCATGATAGTGATATACTCTAGTACTACTGTATAGTACTTGAGAGCATGATAACAATGTACTCTAGTACTATAGTACCTGAAAGCATGATAGTGATGTACTCTAGTACTATAGTACTTGAGAGCATGATAGCAATGTACTCTAGTACTATGTACTATAATACTTGAGAGCATGATAGATTATTATAGTACATAGTACTAGAGTTCATCTCTGTCATACTCTCACTGAGTATCCGTGTGTTGTGGAGCAGGAGAGTGACAGTTGTGGATGAACTGGGTTTGGACTTGTTGGACCTGGTTTTGTCCTGGTCCAGGTTGAACCTCAGATGACGAACTGTAAATACATAAATGAAGTGACCTGGACTGGTTTGAATTGATGCATCTTTATTACGTCGGCCTACAGCGGGTTATTTCCTGTAATCTTTCATAAAGTGCTCGTTACATTTTAAAACACAGCAAAGCTTCATCTGCAGTCTCCTTTATCCAGAATAGATCTTTCGTACATGTGCTAATGTGACTTCGTCTGGCTAGTTTCAACTGGTGTGATGTCATCACCGTCCCTACATCAACAATAGAATCTGACTTCTTGTTTAATGATAGCAGAAACCAAAATTATTTACGGACAACGCTTTCATCTGGGCGACTTTGCAGTCCCAACCTGGAGTTTAAATTAGATGCTTAACCACGTGAGCTTCTGAAGAGAAGAAGGGTTCAGTTATCCACAAGAATGCTTTCATTGGCGCAGCTTGGTGCAGCTCTTTGCATTTTCTTCTTGTAGCTGGGCCAACGACACACCGGGCAACAGTGCCGGCCTGCTGCCAACCACACCACAATGCACTGCTGGTGGAAGGCGTGGCCGCAGGGCAGACCCATCAGCAGCTCCTCGCTCACAAAGTTCTCCAGACACACCACGCACTCTGAGCACAGGAGCATGTCAGAGGGCCACAGCGACCAGTCATACTGCTGGTGGTTGGAGACCCCTGGAGGTGTGGCGTCCTCCGGCAACTCGTTGACCGATGTTGAGCTTCCATGACAACAGAAGGACGCCGCAGCAGCAGTGTGTGCACACGGACAGGTGCTAATGGGATTACTTTCATCGTCTGTGTTGCTGTCCTGACTGCACAGCTCTCGTTGGTGCCGTGTGCTGCCGAGACCTGAAGGAGAGTGATCCAACAGCTCTTGGCTCTTCGTTTCCTCGTCCTGTCGTACAGCAGACACACTTTCCTTCCACCCGCTGACAGCTTTCAGCCTCCAGGTCGGCAGTAGTTTAATGTAATCCACGTTTATCAGTGGATGAAGCCAGAGATCTGGAAAAGCTAAACGCTGGAATAAGAAGTTCGGATCGTCCTCCCAGTCCGAGTGATCAGATGGAAACTGCTGCAATGATGCAATTGGGTGGAGAAGATAGGAGGTGTACCAGTCCCACAGACTGGCCAGCCACTCCAGGTTGGTGGTGCTGTCCTCTTGGTTCCTGGTTCCACAGCGGCGTTTCTTCTCAAAGTAGTCCACCAACAGGCCGTGGACCAGGTAGGTGGACAGGAACAGGGCTGGATGGGATGAGTAGAAGGTCCAGTCGGCTCTTACTAAACTTGCCATTGTGGTGGTGTCGGCGTAACGTAGCAGCTTCAGACTGAAACCATACAGGGTGTTCAGGTAGGGCAGCTGCAGGACAGCCTGGACGAATCAAAAATAAAAGCTGTTACTCTAATCACGTCCACAGGTCACTTTCTTACAGTCGTTCCTTTGTTGGAGGTTGAACTGATTTAATTTCTCTCTACAGGAAAGTCTACAGAAACCCTGATAAGGTTGTAAGACTCTGTCAGTTGTAAAAATCAGATGCATTCATACCAGGACAGGAAGCCAGGACACCAGTAATATGGAGTTGTAGGTTCCAAGTGTTCGGATCAGCACCACAAATCTTTTGACTGTCGCTCCCTGCCCATGGAAATAAAAAAGGAAAAAAGTTAAATATCGACTGACAATACAAAAGACAAACGGACATATTATATAATGTATTATATACAGTATATTATTATACCATATTATATTCTTTCAAGCACTACATTCAAAATTTAACACAAAGTATAAAAGCTAAATCGTCCCCTCCCTGGGCTGCCACCTTACCGTGGTGGAGGGGTTTGAGTGTCCCAATGATCCTAGGAGCTATGCTGTCAGGGGCTTCATGCCCCTAGTAGGGTCACCCAAGGCAGACAGGTCCTAGGTGAGGGACCAGACAAAGTGCAGCCCGAAGACCCCTTATGATGAGTAAAATAAATGGACAAAATGTTCCCTCGCCCGGACGCGGGTCACCGGGGCCCCACTCTGGAGCCAGGCCCGGAGGTGGGGCACGTTGGCGAGCGCCTGGTGGCCGGGCTTTCACCCATGGAGCTCGGCCGGGCACAGCCCGAAGAGGAGACGTGGGTCCCCCTTCCCATGGGCTCACCACCTATGGGAGGGGCCAAAGGGGTCGGGTGCAATGTGGGATGGGTGGTGGCCGAGGGCGGGGACCCTGGCGGTCTGATCCTCGGCTACAGAAGCTGGCCATTGGGACATGGAATGTCACCTCTCTGGTGGGGAAGGAGCCTGAGCTAGTGTGTGAGGTTGAGAGGTTCCGGCTAGAAATAGTCGGACTCACCTCAACGCATGGCTCTGGCTCTGGAACCAGTTTCCTTGAGAGGGGTTGGACACTCTTCCACTCTGGAGTTGCCCCTGGTGAGAGGCGCCGAGCAGGAGTGGGCATACTTGTTGCCCCCCATCT
This sequence comes from Garcialebias charrua, assembly GCA_038048925.1. Classification (NCBI taxonomy): domain Eukaryota; kingdom Metazoa; phylum Chordata; class Actinopteri; order Cyprinodontiformes; family Rivulidae; genus Garcialebias; species Garcialebias charrua. Next base: position 2,884 of record JBBPBX010034149.1, read on the forward strand.
TGGTGCCTGTACGTTGGGGTTCACCCCGGTGAACGAGAGGGTAGCCTCCCTTCGCCTACGTGTGGGGGGACGGGCTCTGACTGTTGTTTGTGCCTATGCACCAAACGGCAGCTCAGACTACCCACCCTTTTTGGAGTCCTTGGAGGGGGTATTGGAGAGTGCGCCTCCTGGGGACTCCCTTGTTCTGCTGGGGGACTTCAACGCTCACGTGGGCAATGACAGTGAGACCTGGAGGGGTGTGGTTGGGAGGAACGGCCCCCCTGATCTGAACCCGAGTGGTGTTCTGTTGTTGGACTTCTGTGCTCGTCATGGATTGTCCATAACGAACACCATGTTCAGGCATAAGGGTGTCCATATGTGCTCTTGGCACCAGGACACCCTAGGTCGCAGTTCGATGATCGACTTTGTTGTTGTCTCATCTGATCTGCGGCCGCATGTCTTGGACACTCGGGTGAAGAGAGGGGCGGAGCTGTCAACTGACCACTACCTGGTGGTGAGTTGGCTCCGATGGTGGGGGAGGATGCCGGTCAGACCTGGCAGACCCAAACGTATTGTGAGGGTCTGCTGGGAACGTCTGGCAGAGTCTCCCGTAAGACGGAGCTTTAACTCCCACCTCCGGGAGAGCTTTGAACACGTTCCGAGGGAGGCGGGGGACATTGAGCCCGAGTGGGCCATGTTCCGCGCCTCTATTGTCGAGGCAGCTTATCAGAGTTGTGGCCGCAAGGTTGTTGGTGCCTGTCGTGGTGGCAACCCTAGAACCCGGTGGTGGACACCGGCGGTGAGGGATGCTGTCAGGCTGAAGAAGGAGTCCTATTGGGCCTTTTTGGCCTGTGGGACCCCGGAAGCAGCAGATAGGTACCGACAGTCCAAGCGACATGCGGCTCGGGTGGTTGCTGAGGCAAAAACTTGGGCGTGGGAGGAGTTCGGAGAGGCCATGGAAAATGACTTCAGTACGGCTTCGAGGCGATTCTGGTCCACCATTCGACGTCTCAGGGGGGGAAAGCAGTACGCGACCAACACCATTTATGGTGGGGATGGCGTGCTGTTGACCTCAACTCGGGATGTTGTGAGTCGGTGGGCGGAGTACTTCGAAGACCTCCTCAATCCTACTGGCACGTCTTCCACTGAGGAAGCGGAGCCTGGGGACTTTGGGTCGGGCTCTCCAATCTCTGGTGCTGAGGTCACCGAGGTGGTTAAAAAGCTCCGCGGTGGCAGGGCTCCGGGGGTGGATGAGATTCGCCCTGAGTTCCTTAGGGCTCTGGATGTTGTGGGGTTGTGTTGGCTTACGCGACTCTGCAATATCGCGTGGACATCGGGGGCAGTTCCCTTGGATTGGCAGACTGGGGTGGTGGTTCCCCTATTCAAAAAGGGGGACCGTAGGGTGTGTTCCAACTATAGGGGGATCACACTCTTAAGCCTCCCTGGTAAGGTCTATTCAGGGGTTCTGGAGAGGAGGGTCCGTCGGATAGTCGAACCTCGGATTCAGGAGGAGCAGTGTGGTTTTCGTGCTGGTCGTGGAACACTGGACCAGCTCTACACCCTGAAAAACGAGTCCATGTATTCATTACAACCCGGCTGGTGTACTATAATGCTCTTTATGTTGGGGTCAGTCAGGTCTCACTTTCATGTCTCCAGCTCGTCCAAAATGCTGCAGCTGGACTCTTAACAGGAAATCGTAGGTTTGATCATATTTCACCAGTTCTGTCCTCCCTTCACTGGCTCCCAGTACACATCAGAATAGATTTTAAAATTATCCTGCTGACCTTTAAGAGCCTAAATGACCTTGCACCCTCATACCTCTCTGGCCTATTTCAACCTTATGTTCCTTCTTGGGCACTGAGATCATCAGACCAGATGCTATTGGTTGTACCAAAAACCAGTTTGAAGCTCAGAGGAGATCAGGCTTTTTCAGTCGTGGGCCCTAAACTCTGGAACAATCTGCCTCCAACATTAGACAGGCCCCTTCACTTCCTGTTTTTACATCTCTCTTATAAACACACCTGTTTTCACTGACGTTTGACCCAACGCGAGTTGTTTTAGTATTTTATTGTGTTGCATTTTTTGTTTTTATTTTGATGCGTTTTAATTAATTTTTGTTATTATTTTTTTATTTTGATGCGTTTTAATTAATTTTTGTTATTATTTTATTGTTTCAATTACTGCCATTGATTTTATTTTTTTGTTAAGCACTTTGGTAACAGCTGCGGTTTTTAAATATGATTTATAAATAAACATGGCTTGACTATTATACCAAATTTCTTAAATACAAAAATGTCTTCTTCTGCTTATTGTACTTCTGGGAAATGCATGACACAGTCACTGTAAACTTCTGAACAACTTTATCTCTGAACTGGCTGGTGTGTTCCTTTGTCTTCATAATGCGGTTTGATCACTAATTTGTACCAAACCCCTGAGGCTCCCAGAACCACTGAGTGTATACTGAGGTGCTCTGTTTACTCATGAGGAGCTGCAGTATTTTAGACAGAGGTATCAAAGTAAAACCGTGTTATTTTCCTCCCACTTCTTAAACCCCCAGTAAAACAGATTGAGGTTTGTGGGTGTAACGTGACAAAATGAGTTAAATTTCAAGGGATACAGCCCTTTTCTTCCAGCCACAGCTCCTGACCTGTGTGATGAAGAGGTCCATCCAGGCCAGCAGGTTGATGAGGACCAGACTCAGGACGAACAGATCATTGACCTCCGGCTGGACAGAGCGCAGAAACGTGTCCATGGCAGCGAGAGACAGGAACTCCCCGGTGCTGTCGAGACAGCACGAGTGGTGAGGAGGAGAAAGGCAAGATTTATTTCCTAAGTGACAAGAAATTCATACCCATGTAAAAAGAAATTACCTGTTGCCATAGCGATAAACACCTTCAGGCATTTTGAGAATATAAGCAGGACTCTGAGTCACTCCGATATCCAGCAGACTGCTGTGGTTGTCCCAGTGACGCACATCCACGAAGATGAACTCAATCCTGCCGGTGAACTTGACAGACAGCGAGGAGAAGAAGGCGGGAGGCTGGGAGAGATGAGCAAACAGGAACATCTTGGTGGAGTGAGCGGGCTCAGAGTGCCACTCTTCTACGAGCTGTTTGGAATGACGGAGGGTTTTGATTCGATTGGCCACATGGGAGGTCATCCAACGGAAAATCTGCTCGATTTCAACATTACGACCCGTGTACTCTTTGAGCATTACTTTTCCCTTCGATGCTGAAGTCTGAGGAGCCGACATGATGAGTGTGGACCGCTGCCAGCCTCGCTTAATGCACGACCTGGAGGAAAAAAATGAAGTATTAGCACTAAACTGAAACTTCTGCAGGAGGACCACGCTTTTCATTTGACAGGGAAATAAAACATGTGCACAGCTAAATGTTTATTTCAGTACAGCAAACTGAAGGCCTGGTTCTTAAAGGAATGCATTTCACCCACTGCCTTCATGCCATTCACGTTTTAAACTAGGATCATTTTATGTGGAGAGATCAAAGTATGCAATCTGAATGAACTGCAGATGCTATCACATCAAATTTTAGCTCAACATCTGTAAATGTGACAAATTTATACGCTTATAGGAAGGAGAAGAAAGACATTTAAAGTGTGACGTATTACAACAACAACAACAACAACAACAACAACAACAACAACAACAACAACAACAACAACAACAACAACAACAACAACAACAACAACAATAATAATAATACATTGCATTTGAAGGTGCCTTTCCAGGACCATCGTGCAATAAAACTGCAATATAAAAGGCAGTTGCAAACAAAAATGACAACATACACGTCACACTAAACATTACTTAAATAAAGCTAGTGTTTAGAAAGTTAGAATGGGGGCGGTAGACAGATAAAGCTGGGTATCATCTGCTTAACGGTGGAATTGAACATTATGTTTTTGGAAGATGTTGCCAAGCGGAAAAAGTTAAATTATAAAAAATAGAGGGTCGGAGATAGGACCTTGTGGAACACCTAAACGGATGTAAATGACTAATTGAACAAACTGTCACTTCTTGCTGAGAGCAGAGTAATTTAAATTGCACACAAAGTGTTAATTTCCTGGATATAGCTAACTTTCATACAGTTTTACAAGCACTTTTCAGTTAGTTTTCTACTACTGCATTTTTCTTAAGGAACCTCTTAGGCCTTGTACACACATAGCCGGATATAAGGAAAACCGAATAGTTTATCATGCGGTGGGGCCTTTCATCCACACGTGAACACGTGGGGCTGAACACCTCAATGTGTAACTGGCTGCTAGACTTCCTGACCGGGAGACCACAGACAGTATGGATCGGGAGTAACACATCTAGCACCATCACATTGAACACAGGGGCCCCACAAGGATGTGTGCTGAGCCCCCTTCTATTCACCCTGCTAACACACGACTGCACACCATCGTACAGCTCCAACCACTTCATCAAGTTTGCGGACGACACAACAGTGGTAGGTCTCATCAGCAACAACGATGAGACGGACTACAGGAACGAGGTGAGCCGCTTGGCCTTGTGGTGCGGACACAACAATCTCACTCTCAACGTGGAGAAGACAAAGGAGATTGTCGTGGACTTCAGGAAGAGGGATGCACAACATGCCCCTCTGACCATCAACAGCACCGCAGTGGAGAGAGTGGACAGCACCAAGTTCCTGGGAGTGCACGTCTCGAAGGACCTGTCCTGGAGCAGGAACACTGCAGCACTGGCCAAGAAGGCTCACCAGCGCCTCTACTTTCTCCGCAAGCTGAAAAGGGCTGGAGCTTCAACCCCCATCATGTGCACCTTCTACAGGGGTGCCATAGAAAGTGTCCTGACCAGCTGCATCACGGTGTGGTTTGGTGCATGTACTGCATCATGCCGCAAGAGCCTCCAGCGCATCGTGAGAGCAGCTGAGAAGATCGTCGGCACCTCCTTGCCCTCACTGCAGGACTTACACAGCAAACGCCTCACTCGGAAAGCCCACTGCATGGCAGGTGATCCCACACACCCACTACACAGCCGCTTTAGACTGCTGCCATCAGGGAGGAGACTGAGGAGTCTCCAGGCTCGTACCAGTAGACTGAGAGACAGCTCTGTTCATCAGGCAGTCAGAATGCTAAACACTCTGCCTGCTCTGCCTCCCCTCCCATTTGAACTGCCTTAACACAAAAAACTTTCTCACACATTACCACTCAACACAAAGTTTTTAACACTGGACTCTGTGTCATCAAACGGGTTATTCACTAAACTCTCGGTCATGTGCTCATTCAGTTTGCACTACTTCTCATATTTGCACTAATGTTTGTATTACATTACTGCCTATAGTCATACTACTGTTTACATTCACTGTTTACATTTATTAATACGGTTTACATTTATTACTACTGTTTACATTTACACTACTTTTATCTACACTACTGCAGATACATATACAGCATTCTCTGACTAGCCTTATCTAAGGATGCCAAATGTGCCTTATGTGTGTAGTGGGCATGACCGTGTCCACTTTGATACACCTGTGTGTATGTTTGAACTGTTCCAGAGATGACCTTTACTGACCTCTCAGTAAAACAAGACATTTACTACAAATTATTCCATTAGTGGTAATCTGAAGAACATAGTCACCAAAAGAGACTATTTCTATCTTTGATTTTATTCTAATGTAATCAAAAAGAATAACTTTTGTCATTTTCATGATATATGTTATATGCTGTTATTCTTTAAATGTGAAACATCAATGTGTCATTTCTGCAAATGAAAAGGTGTCAAAGTTCAGCTAAAATGTCAAACTGACTTATACCGAAATTGTTTTTGTCGAGTTTCAGCTAAAACTCTCATCTAGCGTCTGAAAGTCTCTCACTCAGATACTTTTCCTAAACAATTTCCTTCTCTGCGCTGAATTTCACCTTGAATAGTGATAACAAGTGGACCAATGAAAAAGAGCCAAGTCTCACTCCTCTCGGATTCTCTTATTAAGTTCTAAGCTGTTGCTGGAACAGCAGAGTTTGCTGAGGACCTCAATGCCCTGATGAGGTTCCCCAAAGAGCTGAATGACCACCAGTCACACGCTAAGGACTCGTCATCCAGCTAGGGCTGATAACATGCTGTTATGAGTCCACTTCTAACGAGCGTAAGCTCAAAACTTTGTTTATTCCTTCATGGAATAGTTATCTTGAAGTCAGAGGCCTGAAGCTGACGCATTTTCTGATGGTCGATGCGGAACCCAGGAGACGTTGAAAACGTACTGGTTCCCACAAGGACCCGTGCATCTGAAAAGCTACAAGGTCTTCTCTCTTACCGGGCTGTCGTCAAAAGGTAAAGAGCTGTTTACAAACGTACCTGGATTTTAGCAGAAGTCGGATGAGAAGTGTCACTTTGGTAACATGCTCAAGAAAATTTCCTTTAAACCATCTCTCCATCTTTCCTCCTATTCTTTTCCCTCAAATTCTAAGCTGGAAACTAATTAAGTTAAAGAGCCCTCAGACTAAATATGTTTAACATCCAGTATTGAAGTCTGTTGTTACAATTTAAATGTGCTGACGTTTTAAATTACAAGAAAGTGAAATCATGTCAATCAAGTGTAATGGTGTTAATTTAGTGATTTATTTTAAATAAATGGTAGTGTCTTTGGCATACCAACTAAGTTAACGTGTCCATTGTCACTCTATGGCTTTATTTATTTATCCATCATAAAGATCACAGAAATATTGGGTAAACTGAAAAAGAAAAGAATCTGTGAAATTACTATTCAATCTGAATAAGTAAATTAATTAAGGATAAAGAGTAGGGATGGGAACCGAGAACCGGTTCTGTTAGAGAACCGGTTCTTAAAAGTCCAATTCCATGGAATTGTAGGATGCTTGTCTTAAAGGTGCTATGTGTAACTTTCTGCAGAGCTCAGAACTTTGAAAAATTTTCAACAGGCAAAGCATTCTGATCCCTCCCCCTCAGGCTCTGAGGGAGAGGCTCTGCTGAAGTTCAAATTCAAGCTCTGTTTTTATTGGCTGATTCAAATTCAAGCTCTGCTTTTATTGGCTGGTTACAAACTCTGTTTTTATTGGCTGGAAAATGGCGGGTCACTCTGTGTTTTTAGTGTTTTTATAAATGCTGATAGAGAAGCAAGGGGACTATAGACAGGTCCCTCTTGTAAATGAGTCCCCGTGACTCAACGAGGCTAGCCTGTATAAATAAAGGTTGAATGAATGAATGAATGAATAGTTTTTTTCAGAGATTACTTTGTCTAACATCAGTTTGTCAGTAGATAGTGACAGAGTGAAGAAATATGTTAAAAATATATTGTTTGAAAAGTTACAGATTACATTACAATCTTACATACCCCAGCTTTAACGATTCAGCTTATCGGTTCTGCAGACTCCTGGTGGTGACGTATTTAAGCGCTGACATCACAGACATGCGCCGCGCCCGAAAAAAATAAATATTTCTTAGCTGACTTCATAGCAGACGTCCTTCTGAGCTTAACGAAATGTTCAAATCAGCTGGATTTAAAAAAAAAAAAGTTCGCGGAATTTTAGGCAGGCGCCAGGCGGGTCAAACCGGACGCTTTCTTTCTTTAAATTTAGCTAAATAAACGCTTAAAAAATATATTTCTTAGCTGACTTAATAGTAGACGTACTCTTGAGTTTAACGAAATGTTCAAATAAGCTGGATTTAAAAAAAAAAGTTCGCTGATTTTTATGCAGGCGCCAGGCGGGTCAAACCGGACGCTTTGTTTCTTTAAATTTAGCTAAATAAACGCTTAAAAATATATTTCTTACCTCACTATAGCAGACGGGCTCCTGAGCTGAACCAAATGTGAAATCAGCTGGATTTAAAAATCCAGCTGTGTGGTTTATGAGTGGTATCTTGCAAACAAAAACAGCTACATCCACAGCAGGGAGCGGGCAGCGACAGAGTCATCAGTCCGACATGAGTCTTTTTTCGAACACAGCAAGTAGAACAGGGTTGTCAGATCTCCAGACCAAAAGAAGCGATCAGCTCCTTCAAAACAAGCACAAACAAGCGGCTCGCTCTTTCAAAAAAAGCCCAAAATAAGCCCAGCTGGCAACCCATCCCATTGTGTAAAAAAAGGCAGTTTTAAACAGTATAAACATATTTATTATGGCATTACATATATCTAGCAAAATTATACATAAAAGAACGTATTCAGTCTAAAAAATAAAAATACATTTTGCATTTTTCTCCCATCTGTGGTCGGATCCAGTCTTGAAGAGCACGCTCTTTCTCCCAATCTTTATTATATTTTTTTCCATATTTACCCCACTTAGAGCTCACATTAGCGTTGTCTTGTCTAGACAAAGAATAAAGAACAATGTTGCATTCGCGTGTAGTCGGATGTCCCGTGAAGATACACGGTTTTTAATTTTAAACTCACTTTGAAAGTAATTTTCATTAATTTATCATTTTGTTTGCTAAAAACGAACATAGTTGAATGATACAAGATATATATGTGGTGTCACTATATGCAAAGTTCAAAAATGATGTCACAATACTGTAATGTATACAGCAGTGTTCGTGCATGTATATTACAGAGTGTCAGTGAACGCACCGCGAGAGAGAGCGTGACGTAGGCACGCGGGTTCAGTGTGTGTGTGAAGATAGAAAGTGCAGAGAACGGAGTAATGCAGGATCGTGCCGTCTGATAAGTGTATTGTGCAGTTTAAACAATAAAGCTACATCAGCACCAAACCAGCATATTTATTAAGCGTGCAGAGAAACATCAAAAATACCTTTAAAATAACTTCAGGAGTACATTTCACAAAACAAGCCCAAATAAGCGACGCAACACCCATGGTAAGCACAAAAAACCGCCACAAGCGGCTCACCGAATTTAAAAGCGACGCCAGGAAAAAACAAGCCCAATGCCGCTTGAAATAAGCGGACTTGGCAACTATGAAGTAGAAACTTCTGGAAGTGGCCACTCTTCCTCTTCACTCTCTGAGTCCTCTGCTGGCTGCTGCCTACAGCGCCTCTAAAGCGGCCGAAACTGGTACTGCACCATTTTCGCCAAAAATGAAAAACGAAGAATCAGAGCGAAAAATTAGTCTAAAAATATGGGAAAATATCCATAAATAAATTCTTTATGAACACAAATGGTTTACTATATTTTATTACCCAAATGAGAATTGATAACAGAATTGATAAGGAATCGAATCGATAAATGACATCGATAAAGGCATCGATATTGATAATTTCTTATCAATTCCCATCCCTAATAAAGAGGTCAGCTTAATACTGACCCCTGTTAAAATCCTTTAGTTACATCTGGGTGGCACTATGTGTTTAAAGACACAATATATGGTCTCCCTCATGTTTCCTTCATGTGCCTCACTGCATATGCAACTTTGCCTATATACCAACATCAACTACCTCATACATACAGTATACTGTGTACATTAACTTATATGCTGCTGTGCCACTCTTTGCAAATGTCAATGCTAGAACCTTCAGTTTATTTTATAGATATACTTTTTATACTACTATGCAAAAACTCAGGACAGTATTACACTTTTATTATTTCATTTTATGCTTATGTTCATTGGGTGTTTGGTGTTTTAGGGGTGTTTGGTGTTTCAGTGTTGGTGTAAATTTTCATACTTTTATACTATTATGAAAAAACTCAGGACAGTGTTACACTTTTACTATTTTATGCTTATGTTTATTAAATGTTTTAGTGTTTAGTGTTTAGATGGTTACTGTTGCACCGAGGGACTGAGAGAAACGCAATTTCGGTCCTGTGTATGTCCTGTACATATTGCAGTTCTGACAATAAAGTTGACTTTGACTTTTGACTTTGAACTCCGGTTGATGTAACTATAAACTAATAATAACAAAAACTCTGGCCAAAGTGGAGATTTGAGAATTCCCCTCTTTCGGGTTTGCGTGTGGACTTTCGGAACCGGAGATTTGCGCATTATATCTGCGACAGATGGTGCGGCGCGGTGCTGACGTCACATGTGCGACAATTGTTTTTGTTTGCCCATTCATTCGGAAGGAAAATGACTGCGTTCAGAGAAGTGCAAATTTTTTCCTGCGTTTTATTAACTTTGTACTCCAACACGTATTTAATAGTACCGGTAGTTCAACCTCGTGGTCTGTCCACACAAACAAACCTCCAGGCGCCATGATTCAATACTAACAGGAAGTTGTGGTTGCTTTGAAGGGTTGTAATTGGCTGATATGCGTTTCACCTTTGCACTACACTGCCTCCTATGGGTTGGGCATATTCTTTACAACGCACTGTGGTGAAAATCACCAGGTTCATGTAGACAATCATTTTCTCTATCTGAACATGTATGTATGGCAACATTTTTTTGCGCAGATATTCGTTCTTTCAAACAACAGGCTACACGTGTCCAAGGCCTTATATTGTCACAGTTCTTCTCGGTTTTGTCTGTGTGTTTGGGGTCAGCTAACTCATGCTAATACTGTATTAGTTTAGCATAGCTTTTATTTCTCTCTCATCTTTCCCTGTCCTCACTTGCCTCCCGAGTCAGATGTTTAGTTATTTTTCTGCCTTGGTTAGCAATAATGGTTTGTGTAGCAAAGTTTTATTGCAGCTTTGGAAGCGAGGCCGAATTGGAAACTTGGCTTCCAGTTCAAGGTGACCTGCAGTACCACCAAGAGTAGCTCCCTTTACTGGTCCTAGGCAGTGGATCCTGAGCAGCCGGGACCCCAGGTCGATTAGAGTAAGCATACTCTCCATCTTCTTCCGCTAATCTGTAGTCAGGTCGCAGAGGCAACAGGTCCAGGACATAAACCCAGACATCCCTCTCCATAGTGACACTCTTCAGCTCCTCCTTTAGTGTTCACAGACCAGAGAAGACACACAATCTTCACTGCCCTGAGGTGTTTTACCAGTGGGACATGCCCAAAACACACCTCTAACAGGAAGCATCCAGGAGGATCTTAATCAGATGAACAACCTCAACTGACTCCTTTCGATGCGAAGGAGCAGTGGCTCGACTCTGAAACCCTCCTGGATGACGGAGCGCCTCATCCTATCTCTAAGGCTGAGCTCAGCCACCTTATGAAGGAAGCTCATTTTGACCACTTGGATTCAAGATCTGGTTCTTCCCATCATGATCCAAACCTCTTGACCACAGGTGACGGTTGGAACATAGACAGACCAGTAATAGAGAGCTATGCCTTTCAACTTGGATCACTCTTCACCACGAACGACCAAAGCAACACCCTCATTACTGAGGACGAGGCTCTGATCTGTTGATCCAGCTCCTGCTCCAGCCGACGATAACTCAAGAACATGATGCCCAGATACTTGAACTCATGCACCTGAGGCAAAGACTCCCCCTGACCCAGAAGGAACATTTTAACCGTATTTAGTCAAGGACCTTGGTCTTGGAGGAACTGGCTCTCATTCCAGCCGCTTGACACTCGGCAGCAAATCGCCCCAGTGCACGCTGATGGTCTTGGCCCGAAGACACCAGCAGAACCACATGATCTACATAAAGCAGAACCCTGGGGTTACCAAACCAGATACCCTCCTCTCCATAAATGCACCTTGAGATCCTGTCCATTAACACTGCAAACAGGATCAGAGACAAGGGACAGTCCTGGCATCGTCTAACCCACACCAATAATACATCAAATTAGAATATCATAAAAAACTTGATTTATTTCAGTAATTCTGTTCAAAAAGTGAAACTTGTTCATTATATTAATTCTTTACACACAGACTGATATACAAACTGGATTCCAAAAAAGTTGGGACACTAAATAAATTGTGAATAAAAACAATGCAATGATGTGGAGATGGCAAATGTCAATATTTTATTCGTAATAGAACATAGATGACAGATCAAAAGTTTAATCTGAGTAAATGTAACATTTTAAAGGAAAAATATGTTGATTCAAAATTTCACAGTGTCAACAAATCCCAAAAAAGTTGGGACAAGTAGCAATAAGTGGCTGGAAAAAGGAAATTGAGCATATAACGAACAGCTGGAAGACCAATTAACACTAATTAGGTCAATTGAGTCAGAGAATCTTTATTGTCATTTGCACCACATGTGGTACATGTGATGAAACGAGATTATGTACACAGGGTCCCAGTTACATCCAACAATTAAATGTAAGAGAAGAACAGTAAGAGACAGTAAGAGAAGAACTCGGGCGTGGGAGGAGTTCGGAGAGGCCATGGAGAATGACTTCCGTACGGCTTCGAGGCGATTCTGGTCCACCATCCGGCGTCTCAGGGGGGGAAAGCGGTACGCGACCAACACCATTTATGGTGGGGATGGCGTGCTGTTGACCTCAACTCGGGATGTTGTGAGTCGGTGGGCGGAATACTTCGAAGACCTCCTCAATCCTACTGGCACGTCTTCCACTGAGGAAGCGGAGCCTGGGGACTTTGGGTCGGGCTCTCCAATCTCTGGTGCTGAGGTCGCCGAGGTGGTTAAAAAGCTCCGCGGTGGCAAGGCTCCGGGGGTGGATGAGATTCGTCCTGAGTTCCTTAGGGCTCTGGATGTTGTGGGGTTGTGTTGGCTTACGCGACTCTGCAATATCGCGTGGACATCGGGGGCAGTTCCCTTGGATTGGCAGACTGGGGTGGTGGTTCCCCTATTCAAAAAGGGGGACCGTAGGGTGTGTTCCAACTATAGAGGGATCACACTCTTAAGCCTCCCTGGTAAGGTCTATTCAGGGGTTCTGGAGAGGAGGGTCCGTCGGATAGTCGAACCTCGGATTCAGGAGGAGCAGTGTGGTTTTCGTCCTGGTCGTGGAACACTAGACCAGCTCTACACCCTCAACAGGGTCCTGGAGGGTGCGTGGGAGTTTGCCCAACCAGTTTACATGTGCTTTGTAGACTTGGAAAAGGCATTCGACCGCGTCCCTCGGGGGGTTCTGTGGCGGGTACTCCGGGAGTATGGGGTACCAGGCCCATTGATATGGGCTGTTAGGTCCCTGTACGACCGGTGTCAGAGCTTGGTCCGCATTGCCGGCAGTAAGTCAGGCTCGTTTCCGGTGAGAGTTGGACTCCGCCAAGGTTGCCCTTTGTCACCGATTCTGTTTATAACTTTTATGGACAGAATTTCTAGGCGCAGCCAAGGTGTTGAGAGGATCCGTTTTGGTGGCCTTAGAATCGCTTCTCTGTTTTTTGCAGATGATGTGGTCCTATTGGCTTCATCAGCTCGTGATCTACAGCTTTCGCTGGAGCGGTTTGCAGCTGAATGTGATGCGGCCGGGATGAGGATCAGTTCCTCCAAATCCGAGGCCATGGTCTTGAGCC
>JBBPBX010034149.1:16709-32816 GCA_038048925.1 Garcialebias charrua
CCGCCCGCCAATCAAACGCAAAAATATGGCCCTACCCTACCCGAAGTCGGGTAGGGCTCGGGTAGGGTCGGGCTCGGGCAAAGAAACGACACCTCTACCCAGCGCCCCATGTTTTTATTTTTATTTTTTTAGAACGTTTTATTAACATATAAACACAGAAATTCGGAGCGGCTGTGACAGGACATGCAGTGGAGGCGGAGTTAAGGAGGCTGAGCTGAATTACAGCGAGAGCGAGGGGGAGCAGAGCCATATTTGGCTCTGAGGGGGAGGGACCAGAAACGTGTCTCTGTTCAAAATTTTTCTAAGTTCCAGCGTGTTCCAGAAATTACATATAGCAGCTTTAAAGCTAAACATTTTGAAAGTATAAAAAAATACAAAACTCAAAGCACACTGAGCTTAATGTTTTGTTAAATGAATAATAAGAAAAGTACAAAGTATCAAATCAAATGCATCTATACAGAACAATGAAAAACATCTACCACTGACTGACCCAAGTGCTGCACAGGAAACATTAACAATAATACCATAAAAAAAAAATAAAAAAAAACTATTTTACAGTGAAGCAAAAATGTCAACTCTTCTGCTGTATTCAAATCAGACAGAACAAATGTGCTTCAAGACAAAAACACCAAGATCTGAAGCCTGGCTGGTGTGAAGGGACGGCTGGTTCCACCCAAGCTGAAAGACCCGATCCCCTCTGTGGACCAGTCTGGACCTCAGGAGCCTGTCCATTCAGGGCCTTATCGGTCATCAATAAAACGTTAAAATCAATTATAAAACAAACAGGGAGCCAATGAAGGAAAGCAGCACCAGGGAGATACTGTATGTTCACACTTCTTTGTTCACACTTCTTTGTTCACACTTCTTTGTTTAAAAACGAGTTCATCAAAATTTTGTTTCAAGTTTATTCAAATCAGTCTTATATCTGGGAAACTAAACAGCCACTGGCCAAAAGGATGGACCAGCACAGAAGATCAACATCATCATGTCAGGACTCTGTGGTCTACACTCATCTCCAGGCCAGAGGTCACTCTTTCAGGGATGAAGATGTTCACATCCTTGATAGAGAGGAACGATGATTTGAGAGAGGAGTAAAGGAGGTCATCTTTGTGAAAAGAAACCGTCCATCATTAAACAGGGGTGGAGGCCTCCAGGTTCAACTGTCCCCCTCTTACAATGCTGCTATTGCTAGTATCACTCAGCCCTCTGTGCTCAAGCAACCGTCAGAGCACTAACAATCTATTGTTAGGCTGATGGTCCTCCTTGATCATGTGAACAGCTAGTTCTGGATGTCCCCAGATCCAATAGGAGAAGATGCTATTTATGAGGCTGTATTTATTCCAGCTCCTCAGACTGAAGAGGTCTTTTGAAAGAAAGACAAAAAGTTTCAACAAGAAGAATCTGTCCAGAAGACCTGACAACTTTGTTAGAAGTGTCTGACAGTGATGTTGTCATTTCCATTCAACTAGTGTACTCAGCTTCCAGAAGCCAGCTGTTTGTTGAAGCAACAGCTTTGAGGAGAGGTTGGCTGAGGCAGTCAGAAAATACACTATATACAAACCGGATTCCAAAAATGTTGGGACACTAAACAAATTGTGAATAAAAACTGAATGCAATGATGTGGAGATGGCAAATGTCAATATTTTATTCGTAATAGAACATAGATGACAGATCAAAAGTTTAATCTGAGTAAATGTAACATTTTAAAGGAAAAATATGTTGATTCAAAATTTCACAGTGTCAACAAATCCCAAAAAAGTTGGGACAAGTAGCAATAAGTGGCTGGAAAAAGGAAATTGAGCATATAATGAACAGCTGGAAGACCAATTAACACTAATTAGGTCAATTGACAACATGACTGGGTATAAAAAGAGCTTCTCAGAGTGTCAGTGTCTCTCACAAGCAAGATGGTAAGAGGATCACCAATTCCACCATTGTTGCACAGAAAGATAGTGCAGCAATACCAGAATGGTGTTACCCAGCGTAAAATAGCAAAGACTTTTAAGTTATCATCATCAACCGTGCATAACATCATCAAAAGATTCAGAGAATCTGGAACAATCGCTGTGTGTAAGGGTCAAGGCCGTAAAACTCTACTGGATGCTCGTGATCTCCGGGCCCTTAAACGTCACTGCACCTCAAACAGGAATGCCACTGTCAAGGAAATAACAGAATGGGCTCAGGAATACTTCCAGAAAGCATTGTCAGTGAACACAATCCACCGTGCCATCCGCCGTTGCCAGCTGAAACTCTACAGTGCAAAGAGGAAGCCATTTCTAAGCAAGCTCCACAAGCTCAGACGTTTGCACTGGGCCAGGGGTCATTTAAAATGGAGTGTGGCAAAATGGAAGACTGTTCTGTGTCAGATGAGTCACGATTTGAAGTTCTTTATGGAACACTGGGACGCCATGTCATCCGGACCAGAGAGGACAAGGATAGCCCAAGTTGTTATCAACGCTCCGTTCAGAAGCCTGCATCACTGATGGTATGGGGTTGCATGAGCGCTTGTGGCATGGGCAGCTTGCATGTCTGGAAAGGCACCATTAATGCAGAGAACTATGTTCAGGTTCTAGAACAACATATGCTCCATCTAGACGTCATCTCTTTCAGGGAAGACCCTGCATTTTTCAACAAGATAATGCCAGACCACATTCTGCAGCAATCACAACATCATGGCTACGTAGGAGAAGGATCCGGTACTGAAATGTCCAGCCTGCAGTCCAGATCTTTCACCTATAGAGAACATTTGGTGCATCATAAAGAGGAAGGTGCAACAAAGAAGGCCCAAGATGATTGAACAGTTAGAGGCCTGTATTAGACATGAATATAGAGCATTCCTATTTCTAAACTTGAGAAACTGGTCTCCTCTGTCCCCAGACGTCTGTTGAGTGTTGTAAGAAGAAGGGGGGATGCCACACATTATTATTCTTAAGTAATTTACATGATATTTCCATGTCAGCTTCTCATCAATAACAACACCCAAAAATTTATTTAATTAACTATTAATTTCAATGTTGTCAATTTGAAAGTTGAGAATTTTATGTTCATCTCATGGTCATTTCAAATTTTTTTTGAAAGCTAAATACAAATAAAAGATTAACATTAATTTATTTGTACAGTTTGTAGTTTTTCTGAGGCTTTTATATTGTTTATATCAATATCAAATTATATCGTTATCGACCAAAATTAAGAAATATATTGTGATAAAAGTCTTTGGCCATATCGTCCAGCCCTAGTTTGGAGTATATCTTAGATCATTATATATTGTTTCTTTTTATACTTTTTTTTGTTGCTATTTTGGGGTGTAACTGGGAACTTGAGTACACAATTTTGTGCCACCTCATGTACCACATGTGATGCGAATGACAAACATACTTGAACTTGTTCTGTGTACAAGTGACAGAAAGTACCTAGACAGAGATGGACCCCTACCTGTTGTCGTTGGAACAGTTGAACGTTCCGGTCCTTATCCCAAACTGAGAAACTTTCTGCACCATCTTCCCCCAGTTGGACGGACTGAGCAGAGCCTCCTGATTCTGGGCAACGACCTGCAAACACAAAGCCAGATCAATAATTCAGTGCATGTACTTTATCCTGCCGCAAGAGCTTCCAGCGCATCATGAAAGCAGCTGAGAAGATCGTCGGCACCTCCCTCCCCTCACTGCAGGACTTACACAGCAACCGCCTCACTCGGAAAGCCCACTGCATGGCAGGTGATCCCACACACCCACTACACAGCCGCTTTAGACTGCTGCCATCAGGGAGGAGACTGAGGAGTCTACAGGCTCGAACCAGCAGACTAAATGACAGCTCTGTTCATCAGGCAGTCAGGATGCTAAACACTCTGCCTGCTCTGCCCTCCCTCCCACTTGTACTGCCTTAATCACAAAAAACTTTCACACACAACACAAAGACTTTAACACTGGACTCTGTGTCAACAAACGGGTTATTCACTCAACTCACGGTCGTGTGCTCATTCAGTTTGCACTACTTCTTATATTCGCACTAATGTTTGCATTACATTACTGCCTATAGTCATACTACTGTTTACATTCACCGTTTACATTTATTAATACGGTTTACATTTAATACTACTGTTTACATTTACACTACTTTTTATATCTACACTACTGCTGATATATATATATTTTTTACTAGCCTTATTGCATATGCCACTTTACCTCTATACCAATATCAACTACCTCATACATATACTGTGTACATAAACTTCATATGCTGCTTTGTCACTCTATTACAAATGTCAATGCCAGAACTTTCATTTTATTTTATAGATATACTTTTTACACTTTTATACTACTATGCAAAAAACTCAGGACAGTATTACACTTTTGTTATTTCATTTTATGCTTATGTTTATTAAATGTTTTAGTGTTTTAGTGTTTAAATGTTTACTGTTGCACCGAGGGACTGAGAGAAATGCAATTTCAATCCTGTGTATGTCCTGTACATATTGCAGTTTTGACAATAAAGTTGACTTTGACTTTGATAATGGAACAAAGGTTGAGAGCAAACTAATCTAATACTCAGTTACTGTGCCGATCATCTCTGTGAGCTGCTGGCTGATATCTTTAACTCCTCCCTCACCCTGGCAACAGTTCCCACCTGCCTGAAGACCACCACCATCATCCCAGTTCCTAAGAGCTCTACAGTGACTGGTCTGAAAGACTATCGGTTACTTTTTCGGCCCTCACACCGATAGTCACTAAATGCTTTGAAAAACTGGTCATGACCCACATCAAAACAACCATCAACATCAACGAGGACCCTCACCAGTACACATACTGGGAGAATTGATCAACAGAGGACGCCATCTCTGTGGTCCACACTGCTCTCACCCACCTGGATCAGAAAGACTCATACGTGCGTCTGCTCTTTGTGGACTTCACATCTGCCTTCAACACCATGATCCCCCAAACTCTGATGGACAAACTATCTACACTTGGATTAAGCCACTCCATTTGTAACTGAGTACTAGACTTTTTAATAGGGGTGCACCGATTTCAATTTTCTGGCCGATCACCGATTTTTAGAAAGTCTGACCTGCCGATTCCGATTTTGGCCGATACCGATTTTCAGGTGTTAAAAGGTCAAAATGCACCCTAAATTTTCAGGATTTTCCAACCTTTGCTGAGGCAGATAAAATCGGTAGATAAAATCGGCTTCTCATTTAAAGATCGGCCGATCACCGATCTCCCCAAATTAAGGAAATCGGAGCCGATCGATCGGCCGGCCGATTTATCGGTGCATCCCTACTTTTTAACAAACATACCACAGTCAGTGAGGATCCAGAACTTCTCCTCCTCCACCATAACCCTCAGCACTGGCTCTCCTCAGGGCTGTGTGTTGAGCCCCCTCCTGTTCACGCTGCTCATGTACTACTACCTACCCATCCAGGCTGTGACATTGTTAAGTTTAAAGTAGGGGTGGGCGATATGACTCAAATATAATATTGTGATATTTCAGAGCATTCTGACGATAACAATAAATTTTGTGATATAACAAAAAAACAAAAACAAAAAACAGAAATCCTAGTTACCGGTAATCATTTTACAACATTTATTTAACATGTTGCTTTGCAGTATTATATATATTTTTTTAAATCCAACAAGGGTTAATTTTACTGAAATTACTTTATTTAGTTAAGTATTCAGTCTCTAAGTATAAAAATAAAAAAAGATCCTTCTGTTATTTAGATTGAAAAAATCTGCACAAAATATAGATCAACAAAATCTAAAGTGCAGGTGCAGTTTCACAAATAAATTAAATATAATTAAGATTAAGATCTGTTGGGCATAAATGAAACCTACAACAAAATATATGTTGTCTTTAAATGAAGTATAACTTCCAGAACTTGTGACAAGGTGTCTTCAGGTGACTCTGAAGTTGGTGTTTCAGCTTCATCTGTTCCAGCAGGAATGATTCATTTCTCTGATGCTCTGTCTCTGATCACTTGATTCTCTTCTTGGTCCATGGACTGTGGAACTCAAGAGACGGACCTGAATAACAACCTCATCTGGGACAACACCACCAGCCTGATCAAGAAATGTCATCAGAGACTCTACTTCCTCAGACGGCTGAGACGAGCTGGTCTGAGCAGCCCAGTCCTCACCTCGTTCTACAGGTGTGCAGTGGAGAGCATCCTGTGCTCCAGCATCAACGTGTGGCATGGAGGCTGCACAGCTGCAGAAAGAAAAGCTCTACAGAGAGTGGTGAAGGCTGCACAGAAGATGTTGGAGTCAGTCTCCCCACCATCACAGACATCTACACCTCCAGATGCAGGAAGAGAGCCACCTGCATCAAGAAGGACCCCACTCACTCAGCACACTTTTTGTCCCACTCCCCTCAGGAAGGAGGTTGAGGAGCATCAAATGTAGAACCACTAGACGGAGGAACAGCTTCTACCCTGAGGCTGTTAGACTCATGAATCCAGAAAAAAAATCACAGTAAATTCCCTTTAACTGGTGATATGTCACTTTATCCATGCTGCTGATTATCCATGCTGCTGATTTCTTACCCATAAGCTTCTATATTCATATCCATCTGCTCACACCAGACTCATGTTCAGGCTGCTGTTTAATACTCATATTATATTATTGCTGTTTAGAGTATATCTTAGATCCTTGTTTCTCTTTCAATACTTTATATTTTTGCTATTTTTGGGTGTAACTGGGACATTGTGTACACAACTTCGTTCCACCTCATGCACCACGTGATGTGAATGACAACAAAGAACCTTGAACTTTGACTCCCAACAGAAGTCATTCAAGGTGCGACTTCAGATCTCACTTCATACAAACATCAACTCTTATATTAATTTGTACGTGTAGATGTTCACCTGAACCAACCAGATGCCATCTTTGGTGTCCTCCACCAGTTCATAGAAGTGGATCTCTCCGCTGAAGACGGTGGTGGTGGTGGTGGAGTCTCCTGCCTCCGTCTGCTCCTTCTCCTTCTTGATGGCCGAGTACAGCTCCCCCTGAGTCAGCTCCCCTGACGGTTAAAGGAAGAACTAAATTAAAAATGCTCCAGACTGACATCACAATGTGGGTGGGAAAGGTGAAGCACCCACACCTGCCTCCACCCTCATTTGCCCCACTCTGAGCCCTTGAGCAAGGTATTTAACCCCCACCACCTGCTCCCCCTTGACGCCCTACATGGCAGCTCTGCTCCACACAGAGGGCTGTGGGAGCTCTGGTGTCAAAACCAAGTGTCACAAAAACTGTGGCATGTCACAGGAAGTGTCAGTACGACATGCCAGTGCCACAAATTGAGCTCGGCCTTGCTGTCTTCATGTGAGTGACGTCACTGTGAGGAAGCAGCTGAAAGAAGGAAACTACAAACATGTCTTCCAAACTGCAGCTTGTTTATTTAGCAGCCAGAGCTTGTGACTGAAGGCAGCTGGTCCAGAAGAGTTCTGACCCAGTGGACCACTGGTCTGGGATCAGGTCATGAGGGACTCCTGAGATATTTAGCTAACAGTCGGTGTTTACCTGACTTCTCCACCAGCTCGCTGACCTGCTTCTTCTCGGCCAGGCCGGAGTGTCCCAGTCCTCGGCACTGCAGGATGGTCTTGAGCTTCTTGTAGCTCAGGGACACGGGGTCCACGAGCTGCGTGGCGCACGTGCCGGTCTCGTACCAGACCACCGCCTCGAAGAGCCGGGCCAGCAGGAACAGCACCGAGAAGTAGAGCAGCAGGAAGAACAGCTTCAGCCACATTGTACTGCACTGGATGTCTCTAATGTCTCCTTGTGTCCTCTCGTGAAGACAGCGAGTCCTTCCAGCGCTTTAGCTCATAATGTGTAGCTGCTCCAGCAGGCCTCGGGTAAACAACTAAACAAACAGGCCCAGTCCAGTGTGCGCAGAACCGGACGCTGCTCGGTTCTGTTACAGCCGAGACACGAGCCGCTGTGACGCCACGCCGGACATGGTCGGAACCAGCTGCTGGATCAAATTCACCCCGAGAATAAACACAGAACACACAGAAAACACAGAACTCTGTCCGCGGAGCAGCTCCGTGACCAGCAGGACACGCGTGACGTAACTCTTCTTCTTCTTCTTTTAGTTTAATGGCGGATTGCAAACAGCGTTCAGGTGCATACCGCCACCTACTGAGCAAGAGTGTGTAGCTCATGGCCTCCTTTTCCTATATTCTACTTTTTATGTAGATAAATGAACAACTCTTTTCTAACATCTTTTATTTTATCTGTAACCCCTTCAGTTCCTAAAATTCCTCCCATACTCCAAACTCTCCCTGCCTCTTTGACTTTTCTTTTCAATCTGTCCCTTTCTTCTATATTTAGTGCACTCCATCAGTACATGTTCTACACTTTCTGTTTCCCCACATTCCTCACATCTACTGTTATTCCTTTTCCCCATCTTGTACATTATGTCATTCAGTAATGTATGGCCTACTCTCATTCTCATTATTATCACCTCTTCTCTTCTACTTATTTCTTTATACAGTAGTTATACAGTAGTTATTATAACGGATTTTTGTATTTTGAATAATTTTCTTCCTTTCTTGTCCTCGTTCAATCTTTTTTGCCAGTTTTCACTGTTCACTGTTCACTGTTATTTCTCAATGCTTTTTTAGCGAGTTTATCTGCTCGTTCATTTCCTTCCACCCCCATGTGTGCTGGCACCCAACAAAACTATATATCAATTCCACCTGTAACCAGAATAATGCATGCTGAATTTCTAAAAGAAGGTCTTTCCTTTCATTTCCTTTAGACTGTATACTTTCTATTACCGCCTTTGAATCAGTGCATATCCCCACCATATCTGGTCTTACTTCCTCTATCCATTCTAAACTAAATATAACTGCCACCATCTCTGCCATGAACACTAAAAGAGCTCATATCACTCCGGTTCTGGCCTCTCTACACTGGCTCCCAGTTCATTTTAGGTCACATTTTAAAATTTTATTATTAACTTTTAAAGCATTACATGGCGAGGCTCCTAAATATTTATTGGACCTTTTGAAGCCTCTTTGTCCATCTAGAACTCTGAGGTCTTCCAATAAGCTACTGCTGACAGTTCCGAGAACTCATTTTAGAACTCGTGGCGATAGAGCATTTGAAGTGGTGGCTCCGAGGCTCTGGAACGCTCTCCCTATAACAATACGCTGCTCCGAGTCAACAGCTGCATTTAAAAACAGTCTTAAGACTCATCTCTTCAGACAGGCATTTGGTTAACTTTGTACATTGTTTTTAGAGCTAGTTATGTTTTACCTTTTTGTATAGTATCTCTGTGATTTTTGTATAGTATCTCTGTGATTTTATGATTTTATTTCTGTGATTTTATGATTTTATTTTTCCTCTTGTGAAGCACTTTGTGACTTTCATGTCTGGGAAATGTGCTATATAAATAAAAATTACTTACTTACTTACTTACTTATTTGATATTCTTTTGGTACAAACTTCAAATTCTGGAATGTAGACTCCTATTCCCACCCACCCCTTTGTGTTTTTTGATCCATCTGTGTAAATTTCTAAAAAATTATAATGTGGCGGACCACTAGGGGACTCTACTCACACCCAGTGGACCGAATGTGTTACCGGATGTTTTATTGTGAAAAGTCCAGAGGACCGGATGTTGTATTGTGAAAGGGTTGATATATAAGGCGGTTTTTGGGTGCTTACCGCCAGAATTGTAGGAGTTGATTAAAGTGTAGTTCTGCATCCCGTCTTCTGTGTCGTCTCTTCACCACCTCCTACACTGGTGACCCACGTGAATTGAATATGTCGACATCTGACGCTCCAGCCAGCTCTCTTCAGCTGTCCGCTGCTGTGGAACCTCCACAGGCGGTCCCGCTCGCTTTTTCGGTGGCCGTTAAAATCCCAGACTTCTGGCTGCACGACCCTCTGTCGTGGTTCGCCCACATCGAATCACAGTTTGCTCTTCGCGGGATTTCTGCAGACGACACCAAATACCACTATGTGGTCGCCTCGCTGGATCCGTTGTCCACTCGGCGAGCAATGAGCCTGCTCCGGGACCCTCCTGCACACGGAAAGTACGCCGCACTCAAGCAGCTCCTCCTGCGGCGTTACTCACTCTCAGACGCAGAGCGCGCTGAGAAACTTTTTTCCCTCTCCGGTTTGGGCGATGGCTCGGCTCTTGAGCTGATGGAGAGCATGTTGTCCTTGATGGGATCAGCAGACTGTGGGTTTCTCTTCCTCCGCCAGCTCCCGGCTTCGGTGCGCACGGTCCTGGCAAACTCCCCGCTTCTGCAGCAGAGAGATTACCGCTCGCTAGCGGAAGAAGCCGACCGCATCCTTCTGGCTACGAGGACCTTCGCGGTCCAGGCGGCGGTCCCCTGATCTCCAGCAGCACCTGAGCTTCAAGCAACGCCCTCAGCGCCGGACGAGCCATCGGTAGTAGCAGGGGTCGCTACCCGCAAGCGGACAGGAGCCACCTTTTGTTTCTACCACCAGCGCTTTGGCGCCAAAGCACGACGGTGCGTCCCGCCGTGCAGCTTCAAGCCGCAGGGAAACGACAACGCCAGCGCCCGCTAGCAGCCGCGGCCGTTGGCGACAAGGAAAGGCTGCTTTTCATCGAAGACTCGAGGTCGGGGAGGCGGTTCCTGGTGGACTCTGGTTCGCAGAAGAGCCTCGTTCCCCCGACTGGCTCCGACAGGTTGGCAGAAGGCTGCAGGCCGCTGCTAACCGCGGCTAATGGCTCTCCCATCAAGACATTTGGTGAAAGGTTGGTGACGGTTTGTTTCCATGAACGGGACTTCCAGTGGAACTTTGTGGTAGCTGCTAGCTCAGTTCCTATTTTAGGGGCTGATTTTCTTTGTGCTCACGGGCTCCTCGTTGATGTTGCTAACAGACATTTGATCGACGCTGTGTCTTTTTCATCACTGCCTTGTGCGACGCGAGGAGCTGGGCCTTTAATGCATGCTAACTTTTTAGCTTCGGGTAACGTGTTTCAGCGTTTATTGTCTGAGTTCCCCTCACTGACTGTTCCTAATTTTGCAAACACAAACACTAAACATGGGATCGAACATTATACTGTATCCCCACAACGGGCCCCCCGGTTTTCGCACGTGCACGCCGCCTCGATGCTACTAAGCTAGCAATCGCGCAGGAAGAGTTTGCTAACATGGAGCGTTTAGGCATCGTGCAACGCTCAAACAGTCCGTGGGCCTCCCCCCTGCACATGGTGCCCAAGGCAGACGGCAAATGGCGACCATGTGGGGATTTCGCCGCCTTAATAACATCACAGAGAACGATCGTTATCCCATCCCCCACATCCAGGATTTTTCAGTGCACCTGGCTGGGACCTCCATTTTTTCTAAAGTAGATTTAGTACGGGGGTACCACCAGGTTCCTGTGCATGTGGAGGATGTCCCTAAGACCGCTGTTATCACGCCTTTCGGCCTGTTTGAGTTTTTGCGCATGCCTTTTGGTCTTAAAGGTGCAGCACAAACGTTCCAGCGGTTGATGGATTCAGTCCTAAGGGGACTGTCCTTCGTATTTGTGTACCTGGACGACATCCTGGTGGCTAGCAGCTCGGCTGAACAGCACATGTCCCACCTCCGTGAGGTTTTTCAGCGCCTGGCAGCACATGGCCTGATTGTAAATACAGCGAAATGCCAGTTTGGGTTGCCAGTCATTGACTTTTTGGGCCACCGCATTTCTGCCAGTGGTGCAGTCCCGTTACCAAACAAAGTGCAGGCGGTGTCCGATTTTCCACAGCCCCAGTCTGTTAAAGAGCTACAATTTTTTTTGGGAATGGTTAATTTCTATAACCGTTTCCTCCCCAGGGCAGCACAACTGCTGCGATCCGCTCTATGGAGCGCTAAAAAAGAAAAAGCCCAACGACAGTGTTGACTGGACACCAGAACGCCTACAGGCATTTGGTGATGCTAAAGCTGCACTGGCCACTGCTGCCCTTTTGGCCCATCCATCCCCAGCGGCACAAATAGCTTTGACAACAGACGCATCTGATGTTGCGGTGGGGGCTGTGTTAGAACAGCAGGTTTCCGGGGTTTGGCAGCCGCTTGCATTTTTCAGCCGTACGCTGCGGGACAATGAGCTGAAATACAGTGTTTTTGACAGAGAGTTGCTGGCGCTTTACCTGGCCACACGCCATTTCAGGTTTTTCCTGGAGGGCCGCCAGTTCACTGCATATGTTGACCACAAACCCTTGGTGTTTGCTATGTCGAAAATTTCTGACCCCTGGTCTGCTCGCCAGCAACGCCACCTCGCAGCGGTGTCTGAATTTACTACAGACATTCAGCATGTGGCTGGAAAATCCAACGTGGTGGCCGACTGTCTCTCCCGGGTGCTGATCTCTCCCGTGTACGTTGGCATCGATTTTTCTGCTATGGCTGCGGACCAACGTAGCGACGCAGAAATACTCGAGCTCCAGTCCGGGCCCACAGGCCTCGAGTTGGAGGAACGGCAGGTGAATGACGGAGGTCCTCTCCTGCTCTGTGATGTTTCTACTGGCAGGCCCCGCCCTCTGGTTCCAGTTTCATGGCGACGCCGCGTTTTTGATTCTTTACATTCCCTTTCTCATCCAGGTGTTAGAGCCTCTGTGAAACTGGTCAGTTCAAAGTTTGTTTGGCCCGGTCTGCGTAAAGCAGTTAAGGAGTGGGCAGCAGCGTGTGTCCCATGCCAGCGTGCTAAGGTTAACAGGCACACCAAAGCACCTTTGGAACCTTTCTCCATTCCTGGTCGGCGGTTTGACCATGTGCACGTAGACCTGGTGGGCCCTCTGCCTCCATCACAAGGTTTTACTCATCTGCTGACTATGATAGACCGGACCACCAGGTGGCCTGAGGTGGTTCCTCTGACATCCACAACATCTGCAGTGGTGGCCCGGGCATTTTTGTCTACCTGGGTTGCGCGTTTTGGCCCCCCTTCAGACATTACATCGGACAGGGGCCCGCAGTTTGTTTCTGAGCTTTGGTCTACCATGGCCAAGGGTCTGGGGACTAACGTTCACAGGACCACCGCTTACAACCCCCAAGCTAATGGTTTGTGTGAACGGTTTCACAGGTCATTGAAAGCTGCACTTCGTGCTGCATTGACCGGTGACAACTGGATTGACCGTCTTCCCTGGGTTTTGTTGGGTTTACGTACCGCAACCAAAGAGGACCTGAGCTCCTCCCCGGCTGAACTGGTTTTCGGTCAGCCTGTGCGCGTCCCCGGTGAGTTTTTACCTGAGGTACCCTCACCACAGTTCGCTCCACCGTTGCTCCATTTTTCCTCCCAGGAGGGCTCTGTTCGTGTCCCTGGCCCGGTACATCATTGTTTACCGCAGTCATTTGTACCTAAGAGTCTGGAGTCCTCTGAATTTGTTTTTGTCAAACACAATGCACACAGGACTCCACTACTGCCTTTGTATGATGGACCATTTCGGGTTCTTCAACCAGGTCCGAAACATTTCCTTTTAGATTTAGGGGGTCGTACTGAGACTGTCTGTATCGATAGGCTTAAACCAGCTCATGTTGTGTCAGATAATCAGGTTGTTACGGCCCAGGCTCCTCGCAGGGGCAGACCTCCATCCACATTAAAATATGGGGACATTTCTTTCTGTCACACCCTGCCCAATAATTCACCAAGATTCAAACCGTCAGTGGTCGTTAAGTTCATTGGCAGGAATACAAAAAACTATGTCATGCAAAATAGAAGAAATCTGCAAGGAACAAACGTTTACATAAATGAACATCTTACCAAGAAAAATGGAAAAATTGCAAAAGAAGCAAGGTGGTTAAAAAACAAAGAAAAAAAAATAGCATCAACATGGACTAGAAATGGATACGTCTTTATCAAAGCAAAGGAAGGGTCTCAGCCTAAAATGATAAAAGAACTGACGGATCTGGATGAATTCAGGAGATGAAAATTACAAATCAATGAAACAACTCACAATGGATAAAATATACAGTGAAATGAACAAATACATTAGAACATGACAACATACGAAGACTCAGAAGCTAAAATATATAATGTTGAAAATGTGATTGATGCAAATTTTTTTCCTGTAATAAAAGATAGCGAATATTATAATGAAGAGCAGTTTAATGACATCAATATATCAAATGGAGTTCTCTCCATTATTCACTTTAATAGCAGAAGTATAAATGCAAACATATCCAAAATAACAGATTACTTAAAACAATTAAATAGAACTTTTACGATAATAGCGCTGTCAGAGACATGGCTTAATGATGATAACACAAGTAATATTCACATCGAGGGGTATGAATTATATCATATGAACAGAAATAATAAAAGAGGTGGTGGTGTCGCACTATTTGTCAATAATGAAATAAAATGTAAATTAAATAATGAAATGTCAATAATAGTTGATAATATTATGGAAATGATAACAATAGAAATTATAAACAAAAACGATAAAAACATAATAATAAGTTGTGTATATAGATCACCAGGAGCAAATATAGAAATATTCACTGATAAAATCTTGGAACTAATGGAGAAGAGTTTTAATAAAAATATTTTTTTGTGTGGAGACTTTAACATTGATATGGGAAATAAAACAGATTCAAATAACATAAGCACATTTATAAACTCAATGTACAGTTTAAATATGTATCCATTGATATCAAAGCCAACAAGAATTACAACTCATAGTGCCACAATAATTGATAATATTTTCACAAATATAACAAATGGGGATGTGATAGGTGGTATCTTAACGACCGACTTAAGTGATCATTTACCAGTTTTCACAATCTTTAAAAATGATCAAAATATCACAAAAGCAGTCACAACGAAGAAAAAGATCATAAACACATCAAAAAAAGTTTTGGAAAAATTGAAAGAGGATCTGGATAAACAAGACTGGAATGATGTGTATGTTGATGATGCGAACAGAGCATATGATGAGTTTATGAATATCTTGGAAACCCTGTATGTAAAGAATTGTGTGCAAACAAATTACACAAAGAGAAATACGAATGATCAACCATGGATGACAAAAGGGTTAAGAAATGCATGTAAAAAAAAGAATTATTTGTATTCATGTTTCTTGAAATTACGAAGTCAGAGCGCAGAAGAAAAATATAAAAAGTATAAAAATAAATTAGTAGGGATTATAAGGAAACATAAGAAAGAATATTATAGTAAATTATTAGATAAAACTAATGGTGATATGAAAGCAACATGGCGAGTAATGAATGGTGTACTGAAGAATCATAAAGCAAAAACTGGTATTTCAAAATATTTTGTAAAAGACAACGATGAAGTTCATGATGAAAATGAAATTGTTAATGGATTTAATCAATATTTTGTAAATGTTGGATCAAGCCTTGCAGCTAAGATACCAAAAGTAGATAAAAATATGATCCACTCAATTACAGGTTGTGCAAATAGTATTTTCCTAAATGGAACTAACAAAGAGGAAATAATGAATGTAGTAAAACATCTTACAGACAAGAGATCGAAAGACTGGGTGGACATGGATATGATGTTTGTAAAGGACATAATGAGCCATATTATTGAGCCGTTCACATACATATGTAACTTATCATTTTCAACAGGAATTTTTCCAGATAATATGAAAGTAGCTAAGGTCGTTCCTCTTTTTAAAAATGGTGATAAATGTGTATTCAACAATTATAGACCTATATCCTTGTTACCACAGTTTTCAAAAATTCTTGAAAAACTATTTGTGAACAGACTAGACCAATTTATAGATAAACAAAATATTCTAAGCAACAGTCAGTATGGGTTTAGATCAAAAAACTCTACATCAATGGCTCTCATGGAATTAATGGAACAAATAACTACTGCTGTCGATCAAAAACAACATTGTATCAGTATCTTTGTTGATTTAAAAAAAGCATTCGATACTATTGATCACACCATTCTCCTTGAAAAACTGAACAAATATGGTATTAGAGGACCAGCATTACAGTGGGTATCTAGCTACTTAAAAAATAGGAAACAATTTGTACAAATAAATGATGTAAGATCTGACCTCTGTAATATCACATGTGGAGTTCCCCAAGGCTCTGTACTTGGACCAAAGCTTTTTATTTTATATGTGAATGACTTGGTAAATGTGTCAGGACTCCTTAAATGTGTACTTTTCGCTGATGATACCACTTTT
>JBBPBX010034150.1:7924-28316 GCA_038048925.1 Garcialebias charrua
AATTATGCCGTCTGCCATGGGTCTTTCAAGTGAAGAAGACGAAAATAAGTTCCGGAACGCACCTTACTCTTAAAAAAAGTCCCGGTACTCTCAGGGTTAAATTTTAGAAGTGGTGGAACTGGGTTCCGGTGAGTTCCGGCCCACTTAAAGCACTGTAATGTGGTAAAGTAGCTTAAGTTCTAAAATAACATTTGGATTTGTTAAAAACAAGACAGAGAAATATGACATTGCATCCAGTAGCACCACACCTTGTTATTGAAGTTATTGAGAAACATTTCCTACAGTTTACCTGCCTGTTTCCTGATATCTGACATTTCTCAATCTGATTATATTTCTTCATTTTGACTGAGAAACACTGAAACCGTTTGGTGCAGCTTAGTTTCGGAACCAGAACCGGTAGAACAAGTTAAAGTTGACAGTCAGACTGTAGATGTGTGATTTAAAACTCCAACAAAAAGCTCACGCGCTATGAAACGTCGTGACGGGTCTTTACGTAGCACGCAGCGGACGTTGGTACCGTTTGGACCAACAGAACCAAGGGTGATAACACGGTTCCGAATAGGTTGTAAAAGCCCCAACGAGACTGAGCTGCGGCTGAGAACGCGACGCGAGCGGACTTTTCCGCTCATGGCCGCTGCCGAATTAGCATTAGCTGCCCCCCTCAACCGGGAAGCCCGTGTTGTGGAAGTGGGTTCGCGTCTCGACAATGGCTAAAACCAGCGCAGCAACAAGTGTAAAGTGACGCTTCCGAGCTGCTGTAGCGACGACAACGCTTTCAGCGAACTGTGGCAGAAAGTGAGACGTGAACGTTGTCAGTTGAGCGAGAAACGAAAAGCCACCCTGAGAAGTTTGTGTAGTGAAGACGCGTTTGACCCTCTAAATCGAGATTAAAGCAGTTTTCAAATCTTGTTTAAAATATATATATATTCACCTTTGTTTTCACAAAAAGTTCAGCCCTCTCTCCCACTCGCCCGGTGACTTCCAGATGCTGCAGCTGCTGTTGCTGAGTGTTGCGCCCGTTGGTAAGTAACTGTCTCCACGGCTACAGTCACTAGCGCCACAGGGTCTCGAAGCAACTGTTGCTACCCTTGGACGCTTACGTCACAACCTTCAGTGAGGGAGGGTCCATTCCGAAAAGCGTTCCGCCCATCAGGTCAATGGTTCCGCCCAGTTAAAATTAAGCTGTTTTTTTTATATTTAGCCACTAGATGGTGGTGTTGACTTGGGTGAGAAGCAAAAAAAAATCCATCCATCCATCATTATCTTATTTTAATTTTCTTTTTTCTTTTTTTTTAACAAACTTTATTTCAACCAGATAACATTACAAAGGTCTTCCAAATCAAAAGTATAAAAGCCCTTTTCCGCCAGTCTATTTAAAAAAATAGCAAAAATTATCTCAAAATAATTTGATTTGATGTTTATTCATTCATTTTAAAAGAACAATACAAGACATTTTCATCAGATACAAGAATACAAGTAGGATAAAATGAAGTGAGCAGAAAGAAGATGAAATCTTATTATATCTGCCCCTTATTTCACAATTTGTTCAACCAATTATAACCTTCAAACTACATCACAGAATGAATAATTCTACTTAATTTTTCTAACTGTAATACACAAACTACATCACAAAATGAATAATTCTACTTAATTTTCCTACAGGGATGAGGTCCTGCCCCAAGTGGAGGAGTTTAAGTATCTCGGGGTCTTGTTCACGAATGAGGGAAAACTGGAGCGTGAGATCGATAGGCGGATAGGTGCAGCATCCGCAGTGAAGCGGGCTGTACCGGTCTGTCGTGGTGAAGAGAGAGCTGAGTCGAAAGGCAAAGCTCTCAATTTACCGATCGATCTACGTTCCCACCCTCATCTATGGTCATGAGCTTTGGGTTGTGACCGAAAGAACGAGATCTCGGATACAAGCGGCTGAAATGAGTTTTCTCCGCAGGGTGTCTGGACTCTCCCTTAGAGATAGGGTGAGAAGCTCAGTCATCCGGGAGGGACTCGGAGTAGAGCCGCTGCTTCTCCACATCGAGAGGAGCCAGTTGAGGTGGCTCGGGCATCTGGTTAGGATGCCTCCTGGACGCCTCCCTGGTGAGGTGTTCCGGGCATGTCCCACCGGGAGGAGACCCAGAGGAAGACCCAGGACACGCTGGAGGGACTATGTTTCTCGGCTGGCCTGGGAACGCCTTGGGATTCCCCCAGAGGAGCTGCTCCATGTGGCTGGGGAGAGGGAAGTCTGGGCCTCCCTACTTAGGCTGCTACCCCCGCGACCCGACCCTGGATAAGCGGACGAAAATGGATGGATGGATGGATAATACACAAACTAGATCACAAAATGAATAATTCTACTTAATTTTTCTAACTGTAATACACAAACTACATCACAAAATGAATAATTCTACTTAATTTTCCTAACTAATACACAAACTAGTCAAAGTCAAGTCAAAGTCAAAGTCAACTTTATTGTCAGATCTGCAATATGTACAGTGCAGGACATACACAGGACCGAAATTGCGTTTCTCTCAGTCCCTCGGTGCAACAGTAAACATCTAAACATTGAAACACTGAAACATATAATAATAGACATAAGCATAAAAATAGTAAAACTAACACTGTCCTGTGTGTTTTTTTTTTTTTTTTTGCATAGTGGTATAAAAAAAGAGTATAAAAAGTATAACTAAAATAAACTAAAGGTTTCTAGCATTGACATTTGCAAAGTGGCAAAGCAGCGAATGAGTCAATGTACACAGTATATGTATGAGGTAGTAGTTGATGTTGTTGTAGAGGCAAAAAGTGGCATATGCAGTAAGGCACATTGGGCATCCCTAAATAAGACCGTTCAGAGCACACTGTATATGTACCAGCAGTGGTGTAGATATTAAAGTAGTGTAAATAAATGTAAACAGTAGTAATTACATGTAAGCAGTAGTAATAAAAGTAAACAGTATTAATAAATGTAAACAGAGAATGTAAACAGTATTATGATTATAGGCAGTGATGTAATACAGACATTAGTGCAATTATGAGAAGTAGTGCAAACTGTATGAGCACATGACCGAGAGTTTAGTGAAAACCCGTTTGGTGACACAGAGTCTAGTGTTAAAAACTTTGTGTTGAGTGATAATATGTGAGAAAGTTTTAGTGTTAAGGCAGTTCAAATGGGAGGGGAGGCAGAGCAGGCAGAGTGTTTAGCATTCTGACTGCCTGATGAACAGAGCTGTCTCTCAGTCTGCTGGTTCGAGCCTGGAGACTCCTCAGTCTCCTCCCTGATGGCAGCAGTCTGAAGCAGCTGTGTAGTGGGTGTGTGGGATCACCTGCCATGCGGTGGGCTTTCCGAGTGAGGCGTTTGCTGTGTAAGTCCTGCAGTGAGGGCAAGGAGGTGCCCACGATCTTCTCAGCTGCTCTCACAATGCGCTGGAGGCTCTTGCGGCAGGATGCAGTACATGCACCAAACCACACAGTGATGCAGCTGGTCAGGACACTTTCTATGGCACCTCTGTAGAAGGTGCTCATGATGGGGGTTGAAGCTCCAGCCCTTTTCAGCTTGCGGAGAAAGTAGAGACGCTGGTGAGCCTTCTTTGCCAGTGCTGCAGTGTTCCTGCTCCAGGACAGGTCCTTTGAGACGTGCACTCCCAGGAACTTGGTGCTGTCCACTCTCTCCACTGCGGTGCTGTTGATGGTCAGAGGACTAGATCACAAAATGAATAATTCTACTTAATTTTTATAACTGTAATACACAAACGCACTAAGCTACATCATAAGTACAACATAGTTAAAAAAATAAAAATACTAGTAAAATGTTTGACGTGTGGTGTATTCACATCACGTACCAAAACAACGGCACTAATTTGTCAAAAATAACAGCGATCAAAATGTCAAAAAGACAGTCCCGTTTATTATCTAAAATAAATGGATGGACTGTCCTAAGCTGGACGACAGAGGATAAGAACCTGAAAGGCAATAATTGAGACTGGAACAGAATAATGCGCAGGCTGAATTTAGCAGAGTTCGGGTTGAACCGTTTGTTTTTTGGGGGTATAGGACGCTCGACAGAATAACGCTGCATTCACACACAGGTTTGTTTATTGTTGTTGCTCTCTAAAACAGTAATTTCAATTCAACCTTTATTTATACAGGCTGTTAGTCTCATTGAGCCTTGAGGACTTATTTACAAGATATATGCATTTATATAGAAGGAAAATTAACTTGAAATGCACTTGAAATGCACTTTAAAGATGCACTTTAAACACTTTAAAGAGAGTTTAAGTAGTTACTGGTTCATTTAATTTTGACTACTTTGTGGGTTTAATTCACGATGGGTTGCTCAATATTATTTATATAATTTATTTTCTGTGTATTGAGTGAAAATACTTTATGTAAACTTTTATTTAGAAGTGATTGTATGTTACTTTGGGTTTGTTTAAAGGTTTTTTACCTGCTTCTGGACCAAATAGGAGCATTTCTTGACACTAATAAATAAATGATGGTCAAAAGAAGAAAATTGTTTGGTCATTTGAGTAAGACCCTGTTAAATCAAGTTTGCATGAATTTATCCATCCTTTCTCAAGTGGGGAAGCTGCACAGTTTAAGATGATAACTTGACAGAGACCTGTTTTTAATTAATTTAATAAAGTTTACAGATGTTTAACCACCTGTTAAAATACACCAAAATGCATGAAATGGCATCTCTTTTATTCCAAATTTTCAGGGGGAGGACCCATGGAAACCCTCCCTCGCGTCCCTGCGCTCACCCCGATTTTTTCATTTTGGGTCACTGGGGTTGCCAGTGCCCATGTCCAGCAATCACTGTGGTGAGAGGCAGTGTACACCCTGGACAGGTCACAAGTCCATCACAGGGACACATAGAGACAATGTCAATTGGTAAACTGTTGCACAATTTTGGAGCAGCAACCGCAAAAGCCAGATCACCTCTGGATTTCAGTTTGGATCTGGAGACATCTAAGAGGAACTGGTTGGTAGACCGGAGATGTTAATCAAATCACAAATAAGACGGGGCCAGACCTTTTAAGACTTTAAAAACAAGCAATAAAATCGTAAAATCAATCCTGAAGTGGACAGGAAGCCAGTGGAGAGAAGCCGGGACAGGGGTTATGTGTTCAGTTGCTGTTGAAAGACGAGCTGCTTCGTTCTGGACAGATTGTACATGATGCAAAGATGATTTGTCTAAACCAACATACAATGAATTACAGTAGTCCAAATGAGAGGTAATAAAAGTGTGAATCACCTTTTCAAGGTCTCTAAAAGGGAGACAAGACTTCATCTTGGCAATGATTCTTAGTTGGAAGAAACTGGATTTCACATCTGCATTTATCTGTTTAAGTCAAAAATAACACCCAGATTCCTGACATTGGAGTTCGGCTGTGTGAAGCCAAGAGGCCAAGAACATTAAGGGTATTACAATTACCAAAGCTGATGACTTCTGTTTTATTTTCATTTAAATTCAGAAAATTTTGTTTTAACCAGATTTTAATGTTGTTTAAGACAAACAAGACAAAAAAACATTCACTTTCTCACTCGCACCTAGGGACAATTTAGAGTTACCAATCAGCCTATGCATGTTCTTGATCTGTGGGAGGAAACTGGAGAGTACCCAGAGAAAACCCACGCATGCACGGACTGAACATAGAAACTCCGCCCAGAAAAGCCCCCAAACCGGGATTTTAACCGAGAACCTGTTTGCTGAGAGGCATCTGTCTAAAGTGCTCTGGACAAATCTGGGTTCATGTTCCAATAAAAAATACAAACACCCTAATTTAAAGTTTGAACATTTTTGCTAAAATGACAGGTAAATGTTCAGCTACAATGATATATAAAAAAGTAACAACAGCCATTCTGTATTTTATTATTTGAGACTGCAGCTGAAGCATCAGGTTGAAAGTATTTATAGACTTGATATTATGTTACCAGAATCCTGCAACACTGAAAGGAAGAAAGTGTCTTCGAAAATAAAAGTATTAAATATTCCAATGTATATACAGTACTCTGATTACTGTAACTTGTTAGTAACTGTACACTGTTTTAGCACAACCATATGTATGTATTTTGCCTCTTTTTATTTCTTTTTTTTCAGAGCCCAGTTTTGCTGTAAGTCAGTAAGAATCCTTTTCACATGACTCATGTTACAGTATGTCAATATGCATGTCCTTTATGTGCACTTCATATTCACCCTGAAGAAGAACATCAAGGAGACAAGTCTCTGCTGTTTGTCTCAAGGTGATTCTGTCCTATACTGAGCAACCACTGCTTCGTCTTTCTGATAAAAGACAAAAACAGAGATGAGGGAAGTTGAGGAAAAAAGGAGATTAAGAGATGGGCAGAGTGAAGGAGAAAGAGGAGAATGCAAATCGGCATAACAGAAAAGGACAGAGCGAAGTCATTCAAGCTTTTCTTCGTTCTGAATAATCCCAGTTTTGTCCAAATTTAGTTTAAGGAGATTGTGGAACATCCACTCCTTGACATCAGCCAGAAAGTCAAGTAACAGCAGCAACTTAGAATAGATCTCTGAATGTGTTTCCACCTCTTCATTCCCTTCAATACTTGCTCTTCTCAAGGGCAGAGGTCTCCTCTCGGTCTCTGCTTTGTTTTTGCTCTGTTTTGTCTGTGAAACTGTCTGAGAGCCTCTCGTTTACAAAATCTTTCAAATCATAACTATGGACTTCAATTTGGTCAGTTGGTCCCTCAACACAACTGATAACATTTATTTAAAAAGAAGACAGGCTGTAGATGAGCCAATTTGCCCTGTTGGTATGCACACAGCTGGATATCTCATTGACTTGGAAGACGTGATGATGTGTCTATCTCTGCATCCACAGATGACAGCATGCTGTCATCTGTGGATCTTAAGGACTGTTACGACCGGTAAAGGCCAAAACATACAAAGTGGACACTGACACAGAAAAAGAATTAAAACAAATTTTATTAAACTAAAACTAAGAGCCTCCAGGCAGTCAGGGTCCTCCCAGGCTTCTCCCACTGGGACTGGAGCATCCTCTCCTGGATCAGCATCCAAAGGAAAATAAATAAAAGAAAGTTCAACAGAAAGATGGACCGGTGAGTGTGGCCAAAGACAAGAAAACGCCACCCAGGCAGACCCAATCCTGTACAGGACCGTCGTGTCTCCCCAAGTGACAATCTACCTTACCAAAAGTCCACTAAACAAACAAAACACGAAAACTGGACTACCCACACCCACACAGTCAAAAGTACAAAATAAAATGAAAAAGAGAAAAAAGGTAACGGTTAACCCCAGCTGTCTTCCTCTTGGACGGTTGCCCAAACACTACCCTCAGTGTCTCCTAAAGTTTAACTCAAACAGGCCTCAGTGGCACAGGCCCACACTTCCTTAGTTTAAGCCAAAGTAGCAGTCAACACTTAAGGTGCCTTAACCCACACAGAACTCTGCTTTTGGCAGCCAGAGTCACTCTAAGAGCTTAAAGCAACTCAACTATACTCCCCCTGGAGCAAACTCACAAACAAAATGAGAAGGTGGAGCTCTCCTCAATGTTTGCACATCCTACAGCTTTACAGCTGTCAATCAACACTCAGTTGCCTGTAAGTGTATCTTCAGCAGTTCTAGTGAACCTTAGCTGACATCTGGTGTCTTTCCACACCAGCCTCTACTTGATTAACAAACCCTGTTGTATCAAGCTTTCACCACACACACAACTCTAGCAAACACTAGAGCTGTGATAAGAGCACCCTTGCTCTACATGAGCTGTTTAAACAGCCCCAAACCTCAAGAACTTTAGCTCACACAAACTAGCATGAGAGCTCAACACTCAGTGATCAGAGTGGGTGGAGAACACTCTGGAACACACATAGGCCGCAATACAGCTACCTTAATCAAATCTTTATTTACCTGCAACAGGATCACAAGTTGTTCCAACAAGCACCCTTGCTTGCGTCCACCAACCTCAGCTGGCAATCTCAACCTCACATTAGCTCTCAGTAAGGCTCCACAGTGTTCAGGTCTCAGCTCAGACTATTTAAAAGGCTGAGACTCAACAGGTGTTTAGGCTGAGTTAATCAAGCCTGATTAGGCTGAGAGAAAAAAAGTGCAGCTATAGGCTGCTGGTGCTTTCTTTAGCAGACTGCAGCCAACCTAAACATAACAATGATGTTTAAAAAAAACCTCTGAACCCCCTCAGGTTCATAACAAGGACACATATTTTATTTGATTCATGATAACTGGTTCCTGCTTTTTGGATTCGGCTGGTTCCTGGTCTATCAACAAACAAGGAAGTCGTCTGCAGCTAATCTGGACCTGGTCAGGCTGCCTGCCTTACATGATGGCTTGGTTCATGTCTCGAGAACCAAGACTTTTGGCTGAATGGATTAGATCTCGGGGATTTTCTCAGGCACGTTCCATTGGTATGGTCATTTTACTTTGGACATTTCGGAAGTGAGTGGACCGACACAGACTGATAGATGTCATTAAAGTTCTGCCTGTTCCCAAAACAATCGTGTTTATCTGAAATTCGGCTTCCCGACTGGCCTTGACACAGGTCTCTCCAGAGGGAACTACCGTATTTTCCGTTGTAAAGGTCGCACCGTTGTATAGGTCGCAGTGTCCAATTATTGCCAAAAAATTGGAAAAATCCATAAATAGGTCGCACCGGAGTATAGGTCGCACCTACGTCACCGCCGACGTAACGCGTCATTCACCGCTGACGCGCCGCGTGACCGCTGAGTCAACCCGACAATATGGACTGAGTGTTTAGCTCTGCTGCTAATGTCTGCCAGAAGCTAACAGAAGCTAAACACGAGACGAGTCAGTCTCTGAAAACACGAATAAAAAATCGAATCTCATCTCAAATGTTTTCTCCAGGACATAGTTAAGTACATTGGAGCCTTATAATTACTCTGTAAGCAGAAATAAATATACACCGATTTGTTTCGAAGCTATTTATAACATAAACCGAAGCTAACAGAAGCCAACACGAGACGAGTCTGCCTCTGAAAACACGAATAAAAAAATCGAATCTCATCTCAAATGTTTTCTCTAGGACATAGTTAAGTACAATGGAGCCTTATAATTACTCTGTAAGCAGAAATAAATATACACCGATTTGTTTCAAAGCTATTTATAACATAAACAGAAGCTAACAGAAGCCAACACGAGACAAGTCCGTCTCTGAAAACACGAATAAAAAATCGAATCTCATCTCAAATGTTTTCTCCAGGACATAGTTAAGTACATTGGAGCCTTATAATTACTCTGTAAGTAGAAATAAATATATACCGAGTGGTTTCGAAGCTATTTATAATGTAAACAGAAGCTAACACCAGCAGCTAAATGCTACAAAAAGATCGTTTTTTTTTAATTTTTTATCTCAAACATCTAATAAAGCTACGGTACTCACTTGTAAACGTCCATACTGTGATTCCATTCTGTAAGTTTCAGAAAAATCCGCTGAGTGGTTCTTGACTTATCTTGCTAACAAACAGCAAACAAACAGAGCTAACAGAAGTTACATCCAGACCAGGAGGTCGACAGAGTCAGTCCGAGCAGAGGAGCTTTTTTTCGGACACATGAGCTGGAAACGGTCTTCTTCTTCTTCTTGGGTCGGTGTACTCCTCTGGAAGTGGTACTGCACTGCCCCCTAGCGGCCGAAAGTGGTACTGCACCATTTTCTGCAAAAGTGAAAAAGGGTCATAAGTGACCCAAAAATTGGTCTAAAAATATGGAAGAAAATCCATAAATAGGTTGCACTGGTGTATAGGTCGCAGGCCTTGAAAAAACCATAAAAAGGTGCGACCTATACACCGGAAAATACGGTACTGTATATGAACTGAGTGATTTTATCTTAAGCCCCCGGCAGAGCTCAGCGTACAGGCAGTATGCCGCACTGCGCCGTACGTACGCCGAGGCACAAGCGTAGCCCCGCAGGGCACGAACGCGCAAAGCTCAAATTTTACGACTGCGTAATTATTGTGCGCGTTGTCTCACAATAAACTTCCCCGGCGCCGGACTGTTTTGTATGTTACACAAATGAATTAAAATCCCCTTTTTCATCGCTTATCTGGACTTTTCTTTTGTTTTTTTGCCAAAAGTCAAGTAATCGCTTCCTCCTCCGTTCACTCCATGACTGAAATGAATTAATTTGTCACGAGCGAATAATAACTCATGTCCTACCTGGCTGCACGACGTTCTAAATATTTCCTGGTGGGCTGTGGGCTGCAGGACCAGGGCTCCCTGTTTTTATTTTTATTTTTTAGAACTTTTTTTTATTTTTATTCATTTTATAAAAAAGAACACACAACAAACACGTTTCTTGTATAAAAAAGCAAATACATGTATAAAATGAAAGGCGGCAGAAGAAGAAAATATCTTATTATGTCTGCCCCTTTTCAAAATAAAAAATCCTTTCAAACAATAATTTAAGTAATAATGAAAAAAAGGAATAACACATCTCAATTTTCAAATTTCGAGATATTACACATTGATCTACTTCATACGTATTTCTTCAGCAATTCACTTTTTAACATTTTTTTAAACACAAACATTGACATTGCTTTTTTTATATCACACTCTAAGTCTAGGTGTGAGTGAAACAGGTCCCTCTTGTAAATGAGTCCCCGTGGCTCAACGAGGATAGCCTGTATAAATAAAGGTTGAATGAATGAATGAATGAAAAAGTCATTCCACAATCCAACTCCCTGGACTGAGGTAGACCGTCCCTTCAAGCTGGTTCTGTATTGTGTCTTTACGAATACATCAGTTCCCTTTAGATTGTAACAGATTGTAACATAAAAAGTTTAGAAACACTGCAGCGGCTGCAGCCAGCCAGCTCATGTCTTTTTTTTGTTGTCTCCCAGTCGACCTGTCAATCATTTCAGTAGGCGTGTCAGCAAATGACCAATTAGCGACCTCAGTTTGTCCTGTAGGTACACGCTCTGCGCGCAGCTGCTCAAATTACAACAAGAATTTGGAGCGAAAACGCGAGCATTTAATGAGAGAACGAAAGCAGAGCTGTGCCAGTGAACGCGTGCGCACAGAATACTCGCGTAGAGCAGCGTACAGGCCGTACGCAGAGCTCTGCCGGAGTTCTGCAGTGCCTCTGCGTGCTGGCTGCTCACCGCTTTTGAGTCGCCCCCCACCCCCCGCGCGTAATGTCAGCGTCATTATGTGTTTGTGTGCAAGATTTTTTTTCATTACCACATTTTTGACTTTCAAACAGAGGTCAAAAGTTAAGAAGGTTAAGAAGGTGCGCTTGTGATCGGAAGATCACCGGTTCAAGCCCCGGTACCGACAACATCAAAGATGTGGGTGGGATAAGTGAAGCGGTCCACCCTCATCTGCCCCACTCTGGGCCCTTGAGCAAGGCCCTTAACCCACACCATCTGCTCCCCCGGGAACCCTAGATATCAGCTCTCTACTCCACACAGAGGGCTGTGGTTGCTCGGTGGCCTGTGGTTGTGTCAGGAAGGGCATCCGGCGTAAAAACAACTGCCAAATCTTCGTGCGACTAGATCGCTGTGGTGACCCCTAACGCAGGGAAAAGCCGAAAGAAGAAAAAAAAAAAAAAAAAAACAGAGGTCAAAAGTGTGTTAGAATTTTTTGTGTGTCATTTTTCACCATTTTATTGTCTGTCCAACAGATCTCACTTGTAAATGAGTCTTCGAGGCTCAATGTGATTTATCGGTTTACATAAAGGTTGAAGGAATTCGGTTTTTTTCACTCCCAGTTTCTCTGTCTGAGGAAGAGACAATACTTTTCAAAAGATGGAGCAGACTGTAAAAAATGTCTAAGAAACAGCAGTAATCTCTATTAGTTGGGATTATTATATTTAAAACCAATGTGTGAGTCAATTACAGGTGACCCCCGATTTACGAAACGAGTTAGGGACATAAGAACGGTTCGCAGCTCGATTCTGCCGTAGCTAGGGGGTGAAATTTTTATTTTATTTTTTATTTATCATGCTAACGGAGCGCGCGCACACATTTAAGCATGTACATGTACAGTAGTGTACTGTAATGTTAAACATTGCTATTCACATTTACAGAATAAATAAAAATATATTTTCTTACTTTGAGATGGTCAAAGCCGACATCTTAGGTTGCCATGCGTTGATTGTTTTCGGGCCGAGCAGCGCGGGGGCCGGCAAGCCACCGCAGCTGCTCCAGACCTGTGTTAGCTAGCTGGCTAGCTTCTGCTAGCCAAGCCATGAGCTGGTGTTGGAGCGGCGGCGCGATCAATCTGCAGCTGCTGCTCCAGCCGCTGCTCCAGCCGCTGCTCCAGCCGCTGCTCCAGCCGCTGCTCCAGCCGCTGCTCCAGCCGCTGCTCCAGCCGCTGCTCCAGCCACTGCTCCAGCCTGAGACGTCCACTGAGCTCACAGAGCGATTCCAGCTAGTAATTAATCCATATGATGCGATCCTGGTCACCAGTGTTCAAAAGGCCGGCTCCCGTGTTAGCTCCCGTGTTAGCTTCTGGAGCTAGCCAGGCCGGAGGTGTAGCCAGGCCGGCCGGAGGTGTTCGCGCGGCGGCCTGGCACGATCGGCGATAAATCCGCTGCTGCCTGAGACATCCACAAAGTTCACAGAGACGTTTCCAGCTCGTAATTAATCCATATGAAGCCATCCTGGTCACCAGTCTTCGGCCGGCTCCCGGCAGCTAACCTAAAATGGCGTCCGGTGTTGTACATTAATTTGTGACCGGAGACCCCAGTGACTGAACCTAAAATGGCGTCCGGTGTTCTACATTAATTTGTGACCGTGTAAACTGAAGACCTACTTCCTGCTTGAATGAATGCTGCCCAAGATTGCTCAAAAATGATCAGAAATGATCTTTTTTATCATAATTATTATTTATAAAGCCTTTAAAACAACCACAGCTGCAACAAAGTGATGTACACATGAAATTAAGAACATTTAAACACAAAAAAAAAAATTTTTTTTTTTTTTTTAATACAGTAATTTCATATTTTTATTAAAGGACAACACCCACCGTGACAGTAACAATTCACCATATTGGAGAATTACTGTAGTAGAATATGATTTCTATTTTCATTTTTGCATTTGGGCCAGGCAAGTGGAAAAAAAAAAAAAACAACAACAACGTATTGCCGGAGTTTTCCGGAAACCCCCCCGAACATTGCCGAACTCGTGATTCACGTAAAAAAAGGCTCCTCCCAAAAGGCAGAAGTCAGTTCACGATGGCGGCGGCTTATGAGAGTGATGAGGATTTCAGTGGAAGTTCCAGTGACTTAGACAATATTTTTAATGATTTATCTGCAAGTGATGGAGAACAAGATGTAGATGTCCAGACTGAAATTATTGATCAGCAAGGACCTTTACCGTACATGTATGAACCACGAAGAAGGCAAGAGGCAGCTCCCCCTGCAGAAGAGTCATCAGAGAACGCACCTTCTCGGATTGAAAACACGGACTGGTAAACTATGTTCCAGTAGCCTTTTTCAAACAAAAATTATTTATTTGAGTAAACAAAAAATGGATTGTAAGGACCATTTGCCTAGAAAACGTATTTGTCCATCTGTTCCCTCTTTTTTTCTCTGCATTACCTTACGGAAATACACCCCCTCCCCCCGCGCCCACACCCGCACTACTGTCGGAGTGATGCTAAATTGTGTTTACCTTACAACTCCACAGCGATAAATAAAAAGATAAAAACAAAATCGCGTTGATTTGAGGGGAGTGAGGGATTACACTGTGTGTCCGCTCTGTGTGTCCACTGCTACAAGGGGCACGCTCAGATGTAAGGATGGAGGAGCAAAAACAAACAGCGTTTGGGTGTGTGGGATGTGTGTGTGTGAGCTGATAAGCTACTATCCAAAAACAGGAGGAAAAGGGACTATTAGCTTATCTTCTTTTCAATCAAAATCTGAAGTTGTTATTGTCAACCTTATAAAGTTGTGCTTGTTAACTGTACAAATGTAAAATAATAACAAATTAATAGAAATTACTGTAGGGCTGTTATGAAACTATTGATTGTTCCCCCACCCCCACTATAACTGATCGTTTTACATATTTCTAAATATGTTTATACATTAAATATATATATATATATATATATATATATATATATATATATATATATATATATATATATATATATACTATAACTGATCGTTTTACATATTTCTAAATATATATATATAATTTATGAATTACATGTATTCATATTTTTTTTCTTCTTACAAGGTGTCTGTGCAGTAACTGCGCTGTGATGGACCAAGAATTGGAGTGTGTCTGCTGTCACGAAATCAGCTGTGTGTTAGAAACAATGACAGCTGATGAAGAGCAATACCAGTGTATTGTGCAACATCCATGTTTTTCTGGAGGTTGTCTCAACATATATGCCCTTGAAATAGCATATATTGCATACAAACAGGATCATGGCAACATGGACAGGCCTTTGCATGAGTAAGTATTT
Organism: Garcialebias charrua; assembly: GCA_038048925.1. NCBI lineage: Eukaryota > Metazoa > Chordata > Actinopteri > Cyprinodontiformes > Rivulidae > Garcialebias > Garcialebias charrua. The sequence continues at coordinate 22,338 of JBBPBX010034150.1, forward strand.
CATATTTTAAGTTAATTTCATTTGTTGTATATAGATTTCTTTCATAATTGCCTTTTGAAGGTACCATTAGCTCAAGTTCTCTCTCTCTGTGTTGTACAGGAAATATCGATACACAGCTTACAGGCAGTTTGTTCGATGGATCTGGCACTACTTGGGCAAGAAGATACGTGTTGTCCTTCCATCCTGTGTTGTCATGAAGATTAGACAAACTTTCCCAAGTGATGCTTACACAGGTTTTCGACTTCCCGAGCTGTAAACAATATATATACCACCGCTTCATGTACAGAAACTGTTACGAATTTTCTAGTGTGTAAATAAATTCTGCAACCACAGTTGAAGGTCTATTCATTTATTTACTCAGCATTACTTTTTGACTAACTGCCGTGCCATTCAAAAATTGTTAGACTATAGCTGAAACCGAGAACAGTAAGCTGCAACTGCATCAGCCATGTTGGGTCTCTCCATCCCAGCTGCAAGTGTTGGGGGTACGTTCTGTACAACATCTTGTATGGAACTCTTCAACTCCATTGGACTGTCTGCGTATGCTTCGAACAGCCTGTCCACAACCCTTGTGGTGTACTCTGTAAAGAAAAATATATACACAATCACGTGACCATGCACTCTACAGAAGCAGCAGCAATATCAACCATGCAATGTGTAATTGTTAATAAATTAAACAATTAATTAATTAATTCCTGTTTAATTTTAATTTGTTTAGTATTGCACTGTTTAATAGATGTTACGAGATGTCTGATCTGTTATGCTATTGTTGAACACCTATAACTGAATGTAAAAAGCTTGTCATTGTATTGAAAGTACAGTATGTAGTAATTTCTCAGAGCCAAATACAGTATATACATGTATTTAACTATTTCTGATTTTCTGATAGACTCTGCTCACTTACAGTGAATAATGCAAGCTAATGCGTTCTACAGTCCAGAAAAGGTTCCGTCAGTGTCACAGAATACTCATTTACTAAGTGTTGACTGTTAAATACTAATGACTTAAAACATTTTTTTAACAATATATGTTTTGTTTCAATATTATGTTAATGACATTTATATCAACGTTCATCTTCCTTCTGAAACATGGGTCCATGAAGGCTGCCAGTATGCATGTCTCAGGTTAGCGCCCCTATAAGACCTGAGTTTGACAGAAAATTGATACAACAGCAGCACACATTCATTTCCCTAAAAACATCACAAGCAGCTGTTTGAGCAATTTCTTTTTGCAAAACTTTGTACCTAAAAATGCAAGTGATTAGTAGATAATCAACATTTCATAATTAGCAGTTGTTTTTTTATCACAGCCATGTTTACCCTGATGCATGCTCAATAATCCAGGTAAATCTAAAAAAGTTTAAGTCTGGTCCTCTGGACATTCAAAAAAGAAAAGAAAGCAAAAAAAAAAAATGGGGAAACGTTTCATCTTTTGTCCGAAAGACTTCCTCAGTCTGACTTGCTGTATTCAGCTCAGTCTTATAAATAGCACCTTCTCACAGTGGATCAACCAGTTGGCTGATGACAGCCTGAAACCAGCTGAGAGCAGTGAGAAGGTGCAATTTATAAGACTGAGCTGAATACAGCAAATCAGACTGAAGATGTCTTTCGGACAAAAGACGAAACGTTTCCCCATTTTTTTTTTTTGCTTTCTTTTTTCAGACTTAACCTTTTTTAGACATCCATGTTTAATAATAATAATATGCTGGTGAATATATATATATATATATACAATATGCTTCTGGACAGAAGTCGAAACGTTTTCTGTTACAAATAAAGTCCAGTTGATCCTGAATTGAACGCCTTTTTGAATAATAATAATAACTCAATTTATACCGCACTTTTCATTAATAAAAATCTCAAAGTGCTACAACAAATAAAACAAGTGATAAAATCAAGTAAAATCTATAATAATATAAACCAAGATCAAAGATAAAATCATGTGGAGGCAGAATAGGCTTAGTTAAAAAGAAATGTCTTTAAGCCGTTACTTCTCTGATAACATTCTCAGATTGATCTGTTTAGTTCTCAGATTTCTGCTACAAGTGTTAGTGGGGCATACCGTAGCTCGCAGGGCATTTTTCCTTGCGCACTGAATGACCACCCTTCTTGCTCTTTGGAAAGGTCAAGGAGAAGCGTGGCCTTCCATCAGCTGTCACTGCTTGCAAGCGATGTGCATTTTCATTGTAGTGCAGTGCTGCAAGAAATAATCTGTCAAAAAGAGTGAGCTGTTAAAACAATTCATGTAAATTAGAATAAACCATGAATCACATTTAAGGGAAAATCATTAAGTTGATTATGTACCTGCTCATCATTGCCAGATACCCGAATCCTGTATGCTTTGGTGCGAAACGTAGAATGAGGCTGTGACATGCTTCCAATTAGGGATGGGGCAGATCCGATCCAGTATCGGTATCGGTATCCGATACCAGCATTATTTAAGTATCGGGTATCGGATCAAACCTGCCGATACTTTTCCGATCCAGCTTCAAAGAGCACTTGTGTTCAATCACAATCTGTGACTGCCCTTTTTAACATTGTGTGAGATAAACCCAATGAAGACACTCTTAAGCCTTACAATAGGGGGTTCCCTATTGTAAGGCTTAAGAGTGTCTTCATTGGGTTTATCTCACACAATGTTAAAATGAATAGTTTGGGTGCAAAAGTTTCATTATACAGAGTCAAATACCTGAACAGTATCGGATCGGGAAAGTATCGGTATCGGTCGATACTGAGTTAATAAGTATCTGTATCGGATCGGAAGTGAGAAATGTGGATCGGTGCATCCCTACTTCCAATGTGGATGTCTGGTGTTTTCGGAGACAGGCGTCGTACAGGAGTAGGAGTAGACATGGCTGGGAGGAGGTCGCACTGCACTGCCTTGTCATGTGTCACCATTTGTGTCTGATTAGCTTTAAAGAAAAACAAATAGAGGTTACAAGACTGGATCATTCCAGAATCTCGGGTCCCCCTGGAAAAGAAGCTACATTGTGTAAGCTGTGAAATGTCTGGATACAGTATATATATATACATATATATATATACATATATACATATATATATATATATACATATATATATATATATACATATATATATATATATACATATATATATATATATACATATATATATATATATACATATATATATATATATATATATATATATATATATACTCAAGATGAATTGTGTTGAATGCTCAGTGCATCCGTTTTCAACTACTCCACCTAAGCTGCGTTGAAACTCAAGTTTCAAACCATGATTTTTTTTAGAATGTTGCACCCGTAACATAAATAAACAAAATATTTCATGTACTTCTCTACTTAAGACCAAATAGAACATACAAACCTTTGCTCCTATATGATGGTCTGGGAGAACTCAATTCAGGTCCAAACACCTGCACAGCTACAGACACAGTCCGGGGGCAAGGGAGATGGAAAAGGTTCTTCCCCGCTGATTGCTCCCACCTCCTCATCAGGTGTGACAGGTACTTCTCTGGATTCAAACATTTCTCTGGACTCACTTAGTATCTGTATCAGAGTACAGATACAAAATAAATGAAAAAGGAATTGTAACAATAGATCATTAGCATTACTGAAATAAATTAACAACTAAGAGAGATTGCAAGAAAGTTAATTCTCAATAGTCCAGGTATCAAATCCGCTCATTCTCAATCAGTTCATCTGGACAGTTTCTTTTTAGCAGAAACGTTTCACCCTCACTCCAGAGGGCTTCCTCAGTCAGAGTAGTCCAAAGCACACTGAAGTTAACCCACCAAGTAAGCAACTTATGTGGACCAACCAGTTTGCTGTAGCCAAGATGGTTTCTGGGGGCGTGTCCCTCGTCGACTCCTCCCAGGCAGGCAGACATGTCCAAAGTGGTTCAAGACAAGAAAGTTAATTCTCAATAGTCCAGGTATCAAATCCGCTCATTCTCAATCAGTTCATCTGGACAGTTTCTTTTTAGCAGAAACGTTTCACCCTCACTCCAGAGGGCTTCCTCAGTCAGAGTAGTCCAAAGCACACTGAAGTTAACCCACCAAGTAAGCAACTTATGTGGACCAACCAGTTTGCTGTAGCCAAGATGGTTTCTGGGGGCGTGTCCCTCGTCGACTCCTCCCAGGCAGGCAGACATGTCCAAAGTGGTTCAAGACAAGAAAGTTAATTCTCAATAGTCCAGGTATCAAATCCGCTCATTCTCAATCAGTTCATCTGGACAGTTTCTTTTTAGCAGAAACGTTTCACCCTCACTCCAGAGGGCTTCCTCAGTCAGAGTAGTCCAAAGCACACTGAAGTTAACCCACCAAGTAAGCAACTTATGTGGACCAACCAGTTTGCTGTAGCCAAGATGGTTTCTGGGGGCGTGTCCCTCGTCGACTCCTCCCAGGCAGGCAGACATGTCCAAAGTGGTTCAAGACAAGAAAGTTAATTCTCAATAGAGAGATTGCATTCCAACACAGGTTTAGTGCAGCTAACTGGCAGTCAATCAGTGTGCTTTGCATTCCTGCACTTATGACATATGTGGACATGTTTTCCCTGTGCAATTTAACACCCAATATGTTGGCTACAAAATCATTATGGCCACCGTGATGGACATTTTAATGTAGGAAAAACAAATTAATCAAAGACAATAATGAGTATGACTAAAATGATCATTTCTTGTTATTTTTCACCAGTTTCATGTCATTACGCTATTGCAAATGTTTAAAAATAGCAATAACAAATGTAAAAAAGTTGCCAATAACATAACTTCTGCTTTAGGTTGAAAAGAAGTTCACCAAACATTCCCTTGTCCACCTGCAATTGATCTTACATTCCGACTTTGCCACACTGTCATAACCAGTCATTTTTGTTTTAATATTTTTTATTAACCACTGTAGAGTTGTACACACTTCACAGTTACGTTTGTGCCTAACTAAGACATTGGGGGATGTTTATTATTTCAGTGCAATGTAATGCCGAGAGAAAAACGAGGACTGTTATGCTAACTAGCATTAGCATTATGATAACTAGCCACAGGCTTGCGACACAGATTTTCACGAAAAAGTGGCGTGAATATTACCAAACTACGGTACATTTAAAAGCCTGCTCTATTATTCATTCTGTTCTGATGTTAAATTGAGCAAAGTCTTACCCGAAATACCTCCCGTTTTCTCACGACTGTGGAGGTGCGGGCCTTCTTCAGTGGTCGGTCCTCGGACCGAGATGACTCCAGTTTTCTAGGTCCGGTGCACGGTGGAACTGCATGGACAGTTGGCACAGCGTCTTCCTTCAGTCTGGTACCTCTTTTCCCCTTAAATCCAAATGCCTGCATCATTGCTGACTCGTAGTCTTCCAATTTAAAGTGTTTTGAACACAAAACACTGCAACGCGATGGAGCATGAAGTCAGCACGGTGATGCACAGAGCCATATGCATGCATTCAGGGCGGTCACTTTAGTGACGTGGAGTGGCCCATATATGGAGAGGGGCAGAGTTTGCCAGATCTGGTGCTAAAATCTCATGAAAATCATGAAATAACACAGTTAGCGTTATTACTCTACTATACCAAAAAAACTCTGTTTTATTTCTAAAGTCAAAACTACTTATTAATGCCGGTGAAATTTGAAAACATGGTGGGTGTTGTCCTTTAAATATGATACGTTCGTAGGTCCCGTTGTTCGTAGGTCGATGGAGTCGTAAGTAGGGGGTTTGCTGTATTGCTTTTGTTGCAGAAGGTAGAATGTGAATGACTGAAAAGAAACTTTCTTTTTCTGTTTAAGGTTCTGATTCAATTACATTCTTAATTGTGCACTCATGTTAGCTTTTTCCAATGCTTTCTGGTTCACAGTCATTTGCTCCATACAGCTGTTTTTAGATGGTCCCTGAACCATCAAAAAGAGACAGTTTGCTGTATGATCATTCAGGTCTCTCTTGTAAATGAGTCCCCGAGACTCAATGGGACTAAACTTTATAAATAAAGGTTGAATAAATCATGTA
>JBBPBX010034151.1:0-15246 GCA_038048925.1 Garcialebias charrua
CATCCATCCATCCATCCATCTTCTTCCGCTTATCCGGGGTCGGGTCGCGGGGGTAGCAGCCTAAGTAGGGAGGCCCAGACTTCCCTCTCCCCAGCCACTTGGAGCAGCTCCTCCGGGGGAATCCCAAGGCGTTCCCAGGCCAGCCGAGAAACATAGTCCCTCCAGCGTGTCCTGGGTCTTCCTCTGGGTCTCCTCCCGGTGGGACATGCCCGGAACACCTCACCAGGGAGGCGTCCAGGAGGCATCCTAACCAGATGCCCGAGCCACCTCAACTGGCTCCTCTCGATGTGGAGAAGCAGCGGCTCTACTCCGAGTCCCTCCCGGATGACTGAGCTTCTCACCCTATCTCTAAGGGAGAGTCCAGCCACCCTGCGGAGAAAACTCATTTCAGCCGCTTGTATCCGAGATCTTGTTCTTTCGGTCATAACCCAAAGCTCATGACCATAGATGAGGGTGGGAATGTAGATCGATCGGTAAATTGAGAGCTTTGCCTTTTGACTCAGCTCTCTCTTCACCACGACAGACCGGTACAGCGCCCGCTTCACTGCGGACGCTGCACCTATCCGCCTATCGATCTCACGCTCCAGTTTTCCCTCATTCGTGAACAAGATCCCGAGATACTTAAACTCCTCCACTTGGGGCAGGACCTCCTCCCCGACCCGGAGAGGGCATGCTACCCTTTTCCGGCTCAAGACCATGGCCTCGGATTTGGAGGAACTGATCCTCATCCCGGCCGCATCACACTCGGCTGCAAACCGCTCCAGTGAAAGTTGTAAATCACGAACTGATGAAGCCAGTAGGACCACATCATCTGCAAAAAACAGAGAAGCGATTCTAAGGCCACCAAAACGGAACCTCTCAACACCTTGGCTGCGCCTAGAAATTCTGTCCATAAAAGTTATGAACAGAATCGGTGACAAAGGGCAACCTTGGCGGAGTCCAACTCTCACCGGAAACGAGCCTGACTTACTGCCGGCAATGCGGACCAAGCTCTGACACCGGTCGTACAGGGACCTAACAGCCCTTATCAAAGGGCCTGGTACCCCATACTCCCGGAGTACCTCCCACAGAACCCCCCGAGGGACGCGGTCGAATGCCTTCTCCAAGTCCACAAAGCACATGTAAACTGGTTGGGCAAACTCCCACGCACCCTCCAGGACCCTGTTGAGGGTGTAGAGCTGGTCCAGTGTTCCACGACCAGGACGAAAACCACACTGCTCCTCCTGAATCCGAGGTTCGACTATCCGACGGACCCTCCTCTCCAGAACCCCTGAATAGACCTTACCAGGGAGGCTTAAGAGTGTGATCCCCCTATAGTTGGAACACACCCTACGGTCCCCCTTTTTGAATAGGGGAACCACCACCCCAGTCTGCCAATCCAAGGGAACTGCCCCCGATGTCCACGCGATATTGCAGAGTCGCGTAAGCCAACACAACCCCACAACATCCAGAGCCCTAAGGAACTCCGGGCGAATCTCATCCACCCCCGGAGCCTTGCCACCGCGGAGCTTTTTAACCACCTCGGCGACCTCAGCACCAGAGATCGGAGAACCCGACCCAAAGTCCCCAGGCTCTGCTTCCTCAGTGGAAGACGTGCCAGTAGGATTGAGGAGGTCTTCGAAGTATTCCGCCCACCGACTCACAACATCCCGAGTTGAGGTCAGCAGCACGCCACCTCCACCATAAATGGTGTTGGTCTCGTACCTCTTTCCCCCCCTGAGACGCCGGATGGTGGACCAGAATCGCCTCGAAGCCGTACGGAAGTCATTCTCCATGGCCTCTCCGAACTCCTCCCACGCCCGAGTTTTTGCCTCAGCAACCACCCGAGCCGCATGCCGCTTGGACTGCCGGTACCTATCAGCTGCTTCCGGGGTCCCACAAGCCAAAAAGGCCCAATAGGACTCCTTCTTCAGCCTGACAGCATCCCTCACTGCCGGTGTCCACCACCGGGTTCGAGGGTTGCCACCACGACAGGCACCAACAACCTTGCGGCCACAGCTCCGATAAGCTGCCTCGACAATAGAGGCGCGGAACACGGCCCACTCGGACTCCATGTCCCCCGCCTCCCTCGAAACGTGTTCAAAGCTCTCCCGGAGGGAGAATTGAAATCACTCAAGTTTTATGACTTGGTTGATTATAATATTATTTTACTTATGTATAAGGCTCATACTTTCTCACTACCATCTAACATTCAAACCTATTTTGTGAAAAGGATTAGTTGCTATAATTTAAAGGGAATGGAAATGTTTGTTAAACCTAAGTTTAGAACCAGTTTAAAGGCTAGGTCTACTACAATAAGAGGAATTGATCTTTGGAATGGACTAGAGCAGTGGTCCCCAAACTTTTTCCTGTGAGGGCCACATAACTTTTCCCTTCTCTGGTGGGGGGCCGGAGTCAGTTTTTAACAGAAAAAAGTGTGACGATTGCAGGAGTGCCTAAATCAGGGGTGCCCAACCTTTTTTGAACCAAGAGTTACTTTTGAAGTCGGCAGTTTGCCGAGAGCTACTCGTCCAGTCTCAGTATCAAAAAACAAAATTTTTCATCTCCCTACTCCTCACTTCTTTAAAGTAAATAAAACAGAACGTAATGTGTTGCTAGTTTTATTTAATTAAAGTATTTTATCAAAGTAAAAGGACGCAATATTTGAAAAGCACACCATATTTTTTAAAGAAACGAATAAACAATGAACTGAACAATATAAAACTCCCTCATTTACACTAACTATTTACAAAAAGTGACTTACAAAGGTGCAGATTTACAAATCTCCAACAACTATTTCAAACCTCAATAAAACCTAAATATCAAAACTAGGCAGCTGCTCTGTGCAGCAGGATGGTGTCATCTGGTGCAAGCTGTATAAAATAAATGTGTCTCTACCTTAGTGGCACTTCTGACACTGAGAGGAGGAGGCGCGGGGCAGTATGAGGTGGTTGGGAGGCGCAGGCAGGTCTCCAGATGATCATCAGTCATTGTGGATCTGTTTTTGGACTTGATGATTTTCATGTGTGAAAAAGCAGACTCACACAGGTAGGTAGATCCAAAAAGTGCTGTTAAGTTCAAAGCACATCTTCGGATGTAAGGATACTTTTCTTCTGAGAGCAGACTCCAGAACTCTCCATCCACGCCAGGTGATGCTCGAATTACAGATGAGGCAAATAGACTTTGAATTAGAATAAACAAAAAAATACTCCTCCTCCCACTCTGTGTGAAAATAATACGTTTTTGTTTGCTTGTTTGCTAGTTTTCCATCCATGTTTACTGTGCACCGACAGCTCCACTGCTGTCCTAAAGTCTCGTGAGAGCGCTGTGTCACCGCACCCAAAACTCGCAAGACTATGTCTGTGAGAATACAAGATGAGGAGGGCTGAGGAAAGCGTTGCTGCGCATTGGAATATCGTCACTCCTCCCACCCCAGCTAGCTCCCTTTATGTGAAAGGGAGACAATTCAACTTACTCCTTCATCTTTAAAAACTGTGTTAGGATAGGCTAAGTACTTGGTGACCGTACAGTACTGTACATGTATTCATTTGTAAAAAAAAAAATAAAAATATATATATATATATATTATTTATTTTTTTTACTATTGTTCTGGGGGCCGGACCAAATGTGGGGGCGGGCCGGATGCGGCCCGCGGGCCGTAGTTTGGGGATCACTGGACTAGAGGACAATGTAAAAAATGTGAAGTCCATACTAATATTCAAGAAAATGATTAAAACTATTTTGTTGAAGAGTTACATTTAAGTTGATTCTAATTTAACAAATTATATTAGATATTTTGATGTGACTGTATATCTCTGATGAGACTGTATTATTTTGTATTACAAATAAGTATATTTATGTTTGAATTGATAGTTTGAATTGATTGTTTGAATTGATTGTTTGATAAGGAGCAGATATGATAATAAATGTTTTCTTCTTCTGCTTCCTTTCATTTTATGTTTTGTTTAATTTTTCTTTTTAAAAAATTGTCATTGTTTTTAATATGAAATGAATAAAAATTATACTACTACTACTACTACTATATACTAGTAGTTATGAGGAAGGCAAACAAGATTATAGCAGACGACACACATCCACTAAGATCTTCATTTGAGCTGCTTCCTTCAGGGCGAAGGTACGGCCTTCCTTTATTCTCAAGAAACAGAACAAAATTTTCTTTCATACCACAAGCAATTAAATCAATAAATAATACTAAGGTATCATGACTTACTGAGCACAAATGTCTTTGCTGTAATGATGGATGTTAATGTCATGTTTGTATAAGTATGTCCTTTATGTAAATGCCTGCTGACAATGTTGCAAACTAATTTCCCTACGGGGACAAATAAAACTATCTATCTATCTATCTATCTATCTATCTATCTATCTATCTATCTATCTATCTATCTATCTATCTATCTATCTATCTATCTATCTATCTATCTATCTATCTATCTATCTATCTATCTATCTATCTATCTATCTATCTATCTATCTATCTATCTATCTATCTATCTATCTATCTATCTATCTATCTATCTATCTATCTATCTATCTATCTATCTATCTATCTATCTATATAGGTCGCACCGGTGTATAGGTCGCAGGCCTTGAAAAAACATAGAAAGGTGCGACCTATACACAGGAAAATATGGTAATACTCTGTCATGATAGGTTGCTGCTTTCTGTAATAAAGTTTCATTCGTATCCGGGGATCAACAGAATGGAGACAAATGTTACAAAACTTAAACATTCATTGCCAAATTTATTTCTTCCTTTGAAAAATTAAAAATACATCACACAGAAAATTGAAGAAAAAAAAAGCGGACTTTGCTACAGATATTTTCCACTTAGAGTTATCCCCACATGCACGCACAGAATCTGGTTTTGACAGGTTGGAATCTGTGGTGTGCTTCCAAACTTTTACAGTCTGAAATCTTTGAGAAATCCAGGTAATATGACAACGATTTCCCTCTGACGGCAGTCATTTCGATGAATGAAGTTAAGTCTCCTGGTAAACTTGGCGTGAAGCAAACGGATGGATTCCATGTGAGTTATAAATTAAAAACACTCGTCTTATTTCCATACTTTTCAGCCTCTTCTGTGTTTTGGCTGTTTTTAAATGGGCCAATTTACTTCGTGAACAGGATCTATCAGTTATACTTAAAAAAAAAAGAACCACCTCTGTGAATGTGTGCACGATTTTCATGCATTTTGGAGTAAAACCCATATGGCAGACACGTATATCCAAATGCATGCTAAACAGATGTGACAGTTAGCAGGTACTCAGAAAACTGCCCGTCATGTTTATTTAATCACTCCTGATGGGTTTTGGGAGATACAGGCAGATACTGGTCTCATAGCCAGCCCGCTGCAAATCAGGTTAGCCCTCACACCAAATGTGGTCTAGGCCTGCAAATCTGCCCCCTGATCCATTTCCCGTGGCTGCATTACCCACTTCTAACAAAGTTACGGCACTCTTCTCCTTTTTCATCGGATTAAAAGGGCCATAAAGTTTTGGACATGCGACACTGTGGTGCATCAATTCCCAAGTGCATCTGGTTTGATTATTGCACATGCACCTACGAACACACACACACACACACCTTTTTGTTTTGTTATCGCTTCACACGGCTTCTCACATTTTCCTAATATCTCCGTTGGTTTTGTCACTAGCCTCCGTCATGCCAGCCCCTGCTCATTAGCCTTTTGTTTCCAATGCCCGTATAATAGGATTAGAAAAAGAACATAAACATTAACAGTGATCGTTTTATGAGTCAGACCCATTACAAGCTGTAACAAGACAGACGATAAAAAGCGAGGCCGCTGATAATTGTGCAAATAATTTTTCGTATTGTTTTTGCCTTGGCATTGTGGTCTACGTGCGCTGATTAAACCCTCAATCTCAAGAGCAGAACGAACATGCGTTACGTTTTCTAGTTGTGCGTGATGTAATGATTTATTATTTTATTATTTTTAACAGTCCCTGCTCTAGATATGCTATGCAGCCTATGATGTTTTTCCTTGGCGTGCATTTATCAGCTGGATCCAATCTGTCATTTTTTATTTCACGTTCCCAAACAAGTGGTCTCAGAACAGCATAAAATCATCTTCCATGGTGCCAAGTTTTGTAGAAACTATTCAGCATTCCACTTTTTTTTGGGCTTCGGATGATTCTGCGTTTACCAACTGGTCAGTCATTTAGGATGTTTGTTGGGGAAATATGGTGTAGCTGTGCTTTGAAACCACTTTTTACATATATACATTCACAGTTTCTATAGCAGAAAAAAGAAATAGGTTTCCTTCATTGATATGTACAAACTGTTGTTCTTCCTGTAATAACTCATTTCCAGCTGCAGATCTGTTTCAAATCATGTATAAAATGAATAACAGAGGAAACTCTCACTGACAACACTTTAGTGACATTATTCTATGTATATTTTCCTCAAAAAGCACATTGATTTTATTAGAATGTAGTTTAACATGTGTTAACTCTCAGGGGAAGTGTAAAGCTGGGCTCCGTGGTCACTGATTTGCAAGGTTCAGCATATTTCTTAGTGGATGTTTCCCACGTGTGTTTCTTTAGTAGATTGTGCAATATAATTTGTTTGAAGGGAATGTGCGGGGTTTGGAGTAATCTTCAAAATACATTTTGAAAACTGCGTGTACTTTTCCAGAACTGTGGTTAGTGTTTTGGTGTGTATCTTATAAGTGCTGTCTCTTCTTGTTTGACATTGTGTTCCTATCCCACAAAACATTGACTTTGTCTTAGTCGGTGCAATTAAATGCCAGAAAACATTACGGTGTAAAACAGATAAAAACCTCACTTTGAACAATACACTGCTGTGTAAACAACATCCTAATATAATTGGTAGGCAAATTAAAATAAATAAATAAATAAACAATCTCAGACAAGAAGTGCCTACAAAAATGTCAAAAATAAAAAATAAATAAAACATGTAACGTACCAAAAGTAAGAAGAAATACAATTTGAGAGTGGCTGTGACAATTGTTCATTTTTCTTTGACTTTTTTCACTATTTTCTGTCAGTTATTAACCTTTTCAGCACATGATTGATGTTTATTAAAGGAGACCAAATATTGGTTTCATAAATTTTTATGGTATGTCTGTGGGCTATCCAGACCATGTTCATTCAATTTAATACACAAAATAATTCTTAGATAATAAAATATCCCCTTTTTAGTTCTGCCTTTTCTCATTTCCGTTCTGAACAGGCTGTTTATGATAATGAGCTCTGAAGGCCACGCCCTTCAAAAATCTGTTTACATTAACTCCGCCCTCCAAAGGGTTTACGTTAGCATTTCTTGCACTTTAGAAATGGCTAGTGCTAGCTTAAGATAACTTACCGAAAGCCGTATGCGCGCGCCGCCATTTGCTGCACCTGTTAGCATTAGCCCACCCGAATCCGAGGCTAATTTAGCTCGTTCCTCCTCAGCCCGCTTAGCTCCGCTCGTTGCATGCGGTGCTTTGGGAGCGATCGCAGACACATACACAAAGTTCACCGAGTGTTTCCAGATAATTTATCCATATGAGGCAACCTCTGATCGGAGCATGGTCCTCAAAATCTAACAACTCCTTCGCTGGCATGTCCAATCCCCGCCCACTTTGCTCCGCTCGTTGCATGGTCAGGCAGCGGTGATCTGCTCGTTTTACATCTGCCGGCTGCTCGTTGGGAGCGATCGCTAATACGCTAAAAATTGAACTAAAACGTAAAAATAACAATTATACTTTATTTATAAAGCCATTTAAAACAACCACAGCTGCAACAAAGTGCTGTACACATGAAATTAAGAACATTTAAACAAAAGATGAGATGAAATCAGGAAAAACAACCGTCACGTCTTTTATACTGAAGTGGGTTGAGCCTAACCAGGGGTTGCTAGGTGAGGGGCTGGACTCAGGTTGGGGTGGGTTGTCCTGGCGCTTGTGACGTCACAAGCGCGAGGATTTGAAAACGAGACATTTATATCCCTGAAAAATAAATCTACTTAGAGTAAATATACCACTGGGTGCATTTCTTTGGCCCTAGGACTGTTTTTTTAAGAAGTAAATACCCAAAGTAGAGTTAAAAAAACACATTAAAAAGTGAATTTTGCATCTGTGGTCCCCTTTAACAACATCAGGATAAAGTAGAACAGACAAAGAAAAAAAAAAACTGTAAAAACAGCTTTATTGTTGTTGTGGTTTCCATAGTAAGCTCAGTATAAATAGCTCAAATTGGCATGTGTCAGTTTTGCTGTGATGGTATTATTTCTACAAAAAAAAAAACTTCTTTGAAAACATATTGTACATTTACAGTTTTGTTTGTAAACCGAGGGCCTCAGATTAAAATTTTTAGTTTTTAATTGAAGCTACATCATTGATGAAATTAAAGTAATACTATTGACCAATGTATGCCATTTAGGTATAAATACACAGACTTATTCTGAAATTTTTTATGGTATCATAGGAACAGCATGGTGGTGCAGTTGGTAGAGCTGCCAATTCTTAATGAGCCGGTCTCCTCAGTTCAAATCCTGGCTGGGGATCTCAGCTCCTTCACGAAAATAACTTTTGTCTAACTAGCTATGAGCTTTTCTTATTTTTTTTTCCCACTATTTTAAAAGGATGTTACTGCATGCATGAGTTTTCTCCGGGTTCTCCGGTTTCCTTCCACAGACCAGAAACATGCATATTAGGCTGATTGGTGTCTCTAGGGCACTAAAGGCGTTCCCAGGCCAACGGAGAGACATATTCTCTTCAGCGTGTCCCGGGTCTTCCCCAGGGTCTCCTGCTAGTCGGACATGCCCGAAGCACCTCCCTAAGGAGGCACCCATACATCCTTATACCTGAACCACCTTAACAGGCTCCTCTTGATGTGGAGGAGCAGCGGTTCTACTCTGAGTCTCGCCCGGATAACTGAACTTCTCACCCTATCTCTAAGGGAAAGTCCAGCTACCTTACGGAGAAAACTAATTTCTACTACCTGTATCCACAATCTCATTCTTTCAGTCACTATTGTGACTGGAGAAATGTAGATGGACCGGTAAACAGAGAGCGTCGCCTTACAGCTCAGCACCTTCTTTACTACAATGGACTGGCACAGAGTCCACAATACTGCAGAGTGGTGCAACTGAGTGTGCAGGCAGGTGTGGATGCTTCACCTTTCCTACCCACATTTTGATGTCGCTCCGGGGCATCAAACCAGCTACCTTACAACCACAGGCTCGTCTTCTCTAATCTCTTCACTACCACTCCCCCAAAATTACATTAATAATAACAATAATAATAATAATAATGATAATAATAATGATGAGTTCATGCAATTCAAGTGATCCACTTTGTATTACAGAATTTGGATATTCTTATATTAGTTTATTTGTTCTAAGACTGAGTTGTGGACAGTTTATTGCCATTTATTATGGCAGTAATGGTTTATGTGAAACATGTTACTAAAAATTAAGAGTAAAAGTACGTAACTAACTAATGGAAAGTAAGGAGGAGTAAAAATCACCAATATAACTTTTGCCTAACTAGCTATGAGCTTTTCTTATTTTTTGCACTATTTTAAGATGGGTATTGACAAGTTCTCACCGGAGAACTTAGTGTTGTGCCTGATAGTCCAAATTGATAATGTTTTGATCCATGTCTGTTCCAGGTTAGATATTGGCAATTGATAACAACTCCACAGAATGCCACTTAAAAAGAACAAACTCCTTTAAAACACACAGTGAGTCCTGAAAGCCTTAAATACTCAAAAACATAGTATGACTAATTTAAACAATAATTACATTATAATCTAATCAAATATAATATAATTAAATTAATATTAGGGAAGACTGTTGATGACTTTGAATAAGTAAATTAATATGTTTAGAATTCAAAGTAATGTAAAATAAAGTTGTAAAAATTAGTTTAGGTAATATAAAAAACTGGAAAAAGAAATTATGTACATTAGAAAATAAAAAAATAAGAACAAACTATTCAATAAAATACGTCAAAAACAAGAGAGAAAGACAAATTTAAGAAACAAAAAAATCAAAGAACTATAGAATTGGAAGAGGTGGAGAAATTAAAGCATTCGCTTCAGTTTATTTATAAATCTCTGAACCACTTTAGTAAACTTTTTAATTTTTTATTCCTTGATTTAATTCATGGATACTGTCCATTAAAGTGCCATACTCAATAACCTAAAATTTGCCTTGACTAACAGGCGAGTGGTTTTAAAGTTCCATCCATCCATTATCTTAACCCACTTCTTCCTTTTTGGGTCGCGGGGGTCACTGCTGCCATATCCAGCAGTTACTGTCCAAGAGACAGGGGACAACCTGGACAGGTCTCCAGTCCATCACAGGGACACAGAGACAATCGAGACAAACAACCAACCACTCTCTCGCTCACACTAGAGTTACCAGTCAGCCTTCAGTTTCACATAAACTATTACCACATGCATGTTTTTGGTCTGTGGGAGGAAACCGGAGTCCCCGGAGAAAATCCACGCATTCACAGAGAGAACATGCAAATTCCACCCAGAAAGACCCACCAGCCTTTTATCCATCAACCTTCTTGTTGAGCAACAACAGTTCTACCAATTGAGCAACCGTGCCTCATTTTAAACTTGTTTTAGAGAAGTTCATTAAAATATTTAAAATATTTGTTAAAGGTTCCAAAAAGTGAAATGCTGTATTCCACTTTTGCTTTAACTTTTGTAGTTTATTTTTTAGAATTTTATACCATCATGAACCGTGGGATTAAATTAGCCTTTATGCTTAAATCTGGCATATTTTCATGATAAATGGAAATCTTTATGTTAATTAAGGGGGTTTGTCCCAACCCCCTTTTTAAATAAACACAAACAAACATCTCCATCATCAAGTGGAAGCGACTCCAGTTGTTCTCATCATACACTCAAAAATAAATGGGGATCTGTTGTTGTCATCGTACGGCCTTTAAAGTCTGACACATGAAAGAGAGTTGAATTTCTCTGGAGACTGACCTCCATTAATCCACGTCCTCAGACTGGCACATAGAGCAACAGAGGTGCCAACGGACAGTTGTTAACCGTACTTGACTAACACGGTGATGTCAACACCGAGCATGTGTGTACTTGGACTCCACACACAAACGCTTGTGTCAGAGGAAGCAGCCGCAGCTCCTGTTCTGTTTGACAGCAGGCCAGTGGGTCACTAGATGGCTTCCAGTCGCAGCTGGTGCTCCATTGTGCTCATTTCCACAGATAAGACTTGTAATTTTCCACACATTCTGTAATGTTTGGGTTTATGAGGGCAACTTTAAGTTTTCCTGCTTATAGCAGAAAAGAAAAAAACAAACGTCGGGACTAATGTTTTCTATTTGTTAAATTGGTTATTAGATTATGACCTACTTTCCAATTCATCTCTTGCATTAGTAATTTCCAATCATTCAGTCTGCCTCATAGCTGATACCTATACAGTCTTATTTCTCTATTAGTCACTTTAACTCAGGATAAAACACCTTTTTCCTCTCACTTGCTCGCATACAATGCAGACACATTCTCTTTTCCTGTTCTCCTCCTGTATTTTGCTCTCTGTCTGTGTGTCGGAGCTCCTATTTTACACATCTTCCATAACAAAAACTACCGTTATGAATCTGATCAGCTGGACTTTCAACGCAATCGACAACATCTTTTCAACAAAGCGAAAGGGTCCTGGAGAAACCTCATGCCCCGCTGAGAATCTCAGGAAGACGCCAAAGACATATACAATCGGATTTATGATAACAGGTTTCCTTGGAATCGCCTGGTTCCTGGTCTATCAACATACAAGAAGACAGCTGCAGCTAATCTGGCCCTTGTCAGGCTGCCTGCTTGTGAAGGTTTGGTTTGTGCTTTGAGGACTCAAAATCAGCTTATTTACGAGCTAAACCGCAAGATGAAAGCGATCTGCGAGAATTGCAGGCCACCTGCGGCTTTGGAATTTGCCAGCAAGTTGGAAACGAACTTTGAGAGGCTCGTGAGCATGGACCGGTAGAATGCAACTTAAACTGGCCTTTTTGGATCTTGAAAATACCAGTAGGACTCAAGGCTGACAAGAAAAAAACAGTCTGCCTGAAGAAAATCAACAATTGTGGCTTATCTGAATCTGACTCCCCTGTTTGGCCTTGAAAACAAGCCGACATATCAATTTCTCCTGGGAAATGTGCAAACTAAGGAAAAGCTTTGTCTATTGCATTGAACCTGAGCATTTTAGGAATAAATTTTTCAGGCTTTCGCCCTCCTTAGATGCCATTAAAGGTTCACTATGTAATTTCTGGAGAACGCTGGGACTTAGAAAAATTTTCAGCAGGTAAAAGCATTCTGCTCCCTCCCCCTCAGAGCCATATATGGCTCTGAGGGGGAGCCACAGTCCGTGCTTCTGTTGAACTTGAGTTCTGTAGCTCCGCCTCCTACTGAATGTCCGCTCGGAGCCGCTTCAATATTCTGTGATTATATATCAAAAAGGCGTTCAATACAAGATCAACTGGACTTTATTTGTAACAGAAGACGTTTTGCTTCTCATCCGAGGAGCTTTATCAATTCTGCGATTATATGTTAATAAAACATTCTAAAAAATATAATAAAACCACGAAGCACTGGTCCAACAACACAAAAACCAGCAGAAATCAGCAGAGCTTTACGAAGCCACGTTGGACATGATTTAATTCGCTCGTGACTTCCTCATTCTGTCAGTGCAGGTGACAGGTCTGGAATGCTCCGCCCCCACTACATGTCCTGTCTCTGCGCTGCGAAGTTCTGTGATTATATGTTAATAAAACGTTCTAAAAAATATAATAAAACCATGAATCACTGGTCCAACAACACAAAAACACCCTGAAATCAGCAGAGCTTCACCAGCCACTTTGGACATGAGTTTTTTTCCGCTCGTGACAAATCCATTTCCTCATTCCTGTCAGTGAAGGATGAAGCGATCACTTGACTTTTGGCAAAAAAACAAAATAAAAGTCCAGCTCTGGGATGAAGAAGGGATATTTAATACATTTGTGTCACATACAAAACAGTCCTGCATCGCTTTGCAATCCTTTGAATGAGAATGTGCGCGGCGCTGGGGCTGGGACAGGTGGGGGCGTGGGTTGGGGCGTGACAAACAACTCTGTTTTTATTGGCTGGTCATTGTCCGGGTCACTCTGTGTTTTTAGTGTTTTTATAAATGCTGATAGAGAAGCAAGGGGACTATAGTTAGAGATTACTTTGTCAAACACCAGTCTGTCAGTAGTGACAGAGTGAAGAAATATGTTAAAAATATATTGTTAGAAAAGTTAGACTGCATTACAAAGTTACATAGTGTACCTTTAATCTGGCTTCCAGCTCTAATGTTAAAAATCTTTGTGTTATTTTCGATCAGGACATGTCTTATCCCCCACATTAAAAACGTTACTAGAACCGTCTTCTTCCACCTGCATAATATAACTAAAATTAGAAACATCTTATCTAAAAATGATGCAGAAAGACTGGTTCATGCATTTGTCACTGAACTATTACAATAGTTTGTTATCTGGGTGTCCAAATACTTCTTTTAAAAAGTCTTTGGTTAATCCAAAGTGCTGCTGCCATGCTCTTAACAGGAGTTAGTAGGAGAGATCATATCTCTCCAGTTTTAGCTTCACTCCACTGGCTCCCTGTCGAGTCCAGAATTAAATTCAAAATCTTTCTAACCTACAAAGCCCTCAACCGCCTATCTCCATTTTATGTTAGAGATCTTATTGTTCCATATTTTCCTACCAGAGCACTTTGCTCTCGGACTGCAGGCTTACTCGTGGTTCCTAGAGTTTCCAAAAGCAGAATGGGAGGAAGATATTTCAGTTATCAGGCTCCTCTCTTGTGGAACAAACCCAGTTTCTGTCCGTGAGACTGACACATTGTCCAGTTTGAAGACTGGGCTTAAGACTTTCCTTTTTGATAAATCCTATAGTTAGGGTTGATTTGTTACACTGCCATAGACTTAGACCACAGGAGGACAAATTGACCTAATTTCCTTAAATGAAATTGTTAAAATTGAATAATTTTCATTTGATATTGTTTCTTTCTTAACATGTTATTTTTCACCTGCCATTGTGTATCTGTTCCTCTCAAACCCAGCCGGTCGAAGCAGATGACCGCTTGTCCTGAGCCTGGTTCTACTAAAGGTTTCTTCCTCATAAGGGAGTTTCTCCTTTCCACTGTCACCTTCATGCTTCTTCAAGATGAGAGTATGTGATGAAGTTAAACTCAAAGCAGTCTGCTCCTCAGATGAATAATGTTAAATTATTTATGTATATATATGAATGTTTTGATTCAGTGTCCTGAGATTACTTCTGTTGTCACGTGGTGCTATATAAATAAACCGAATTGAATTAATACAATTATGTGATATTCAGACGTTGATCTAATTCTTTTCATTTATTTTAAGTAATCAACACACAGCAACACTCTGAGGACTGTTCATTAGAAAAAAGCTTCCATTGTGCTCTGAAAATATGAAACACAAGCTCTCAAAGTGGCCTAGAACTTAACAAATGTGAAAACATCTTTTTTTTTCTTCCAATATGGGATTGAGGTTGTAAACTGTGTGAATGCCATCTAGTGGTTTAAAGCTTCAGTTACACATCAGCTTTTCAGTGAAATATTCATAATAGGAAGTAAATAAGTTTGTTTTTCTGCAATGATATGATTCCTTATTCTGGCTCATTGCTTCAAGGAATGCCAAGGCTTTAATTAATTTACACATTTCATTTCAGAATATCTGTGGGATCTATAAATTGTGTAGGTTGCAGGGATGCAGATTGTTTGAGCCACCAAGACATCCCAGGTTTCAATGCAAATGAGCAGGTTCAACTGCTGAAATCTTTACATCTTAGTCATTTCTAACCTGCTCTCTCTGTCGTTTATAGTCCCATTTGCACTGTAGTAAAACCTATTTGTGTCTGCCTGATGTTCCTCACAAACACTAAGCGCTTTCTGACACATTAAACCACTTTCTTCATTTCAGTGTCCCAAAAATTCTCCACCTACAACTATAAAACCGCTCAACGTGAACACAGCGATAGCTATAGAGTCTGACCACATTGCTGGAGTTCAAATTGCGTGATGTGTGCATTTAGTCGACGAGTGCTCGGGAGCCCCACAGTGAGAATTTAGGGGTGCCAACTCTGTGCCTGCACACCAAGCACATCAACCAGCTAGCCTTGGGCAAAAGAAAGCAAACATGCTGGAGCATTTGATTCACTCTGCATCCCTAATGTCAGAACAAAATG
>JBBPBX010034151.1:15326-20326 GCA_038048925.1 Garcialebias charrua
GTCCAAGATCCGAGCTTGTGGGACCCAGGAATGTTCCTCGGGACCGTAGCCCTCCCAGTCCACTAAATACTGGACTCCCCGGCCCCTACGTCTCACGTCCAAGAGACGTCTGACTGTAAATGTGGGCTCGTTATTAATCAGACGAGGGGGTGGAGGGAGGTTGGTCTGAGGGTGAAGGCTGCTAGTGGTAACGGGCTTGATGTTTGACACGAGGAAAGTAGAATGGACCTTGAAGGCGGGAGCTGAAGCCTCACCGCCCACCTATTAATTATTGCCACTATGGGAAAAGGTCCAATGAACCTAGGGGAAAGTTTCCTAGGGGTGTCTAATGTTAATGTCCTTTGTGGAAAGCCATACCTTCTGGCCTACCTTGTATGTGGGGGCTTTAGAACGGTGCCTGTCTGCGAAATGTTTGTTCTGTTCCGAGGATCTGCCCAGAGCTGCTCTGGTCTGATGCCAAACTTGATGGCAGCCCTTGATGTGCAGTTGGACGGAGGGAACACCCACATCAGCCTCCTGTGAAGGGATGAGAAACCCATGGCCACCTCAAATGGTGATCGTCCAGTGGCTGCAGAAGTCTGAGAGCTGTGAGCGTACTCAATCCATGGAAGGTGCTGGGACCAAGACGAGGGGTTAGATTCGACAGCACACCTTAGAGTGGTTTCCAGGTCTTGGTTGCAACATTCCGTTTGACCATTGGATTGAGGATGATGACCTGACGTGAGACTGACGTTGGCCCCCAAGGCTTGACAAAATCCCTTCCAGACCTGGGAGACGAACTGTGGACCTTGGTCCAAAACGATGTCCTACGGGATGCCATGGAGGCGGAAGACATGTTCGGTGATGACCTGGGCAGTCTCAAGAGCAGAGGACAGTTTAGAAAGGGGAATGAAGTGAGCAGATTTTGAAAAACGGTCGACAATGGTACAAATAACAGTTACCATTAGATACTGGGAGACCTGTGATAAAGTCCAAGGCGATGTGTGACCAAGGATGGTTGGGGATAGGGAGTGGTAGAAGAAGTCCGGCGGGGGGTTGGTTATTATGTTTATTCCGGGCGTATGTGGGGCAGGCCAAAATAAACTCCTTGATGTCTTTAAGTTTGGTCACCAGAAGGACGCCTTGACCAGATATAACATGCGTCGGATGCCAGGGTGGCATGAGAACTTGGCAGTGTGAAGCCAATGTAGAACCTTACTCACCATGGCGGTGGGAACATATAGCCTTCCAGGAGGCCCAGTGCCAGGGTCAGGTTCTGTTTGTTAGGCCTCAAAAATGTCCTTTTCAATGGGCCAGGTTATGGCACCCACCTTGCAGGAGGACGGAAGGATATCCTTGGGGGCGTCAAGAGTCCTCGGCCGTAGAGAATCGTCTGGAAAGGGCATCAGGCTTGACGTTGCGGGACCGTGGAATGTACGTTATAGAGAAGTTAAAACATGCAAAGAATAAGGACCACCTGGCCTGTCGAACGATGAGTCGTTTTGCTTCCTGAAGATAGGCGAGGTTTTTATGGTCCGTCCATATGATGAAGGGGAGCTCTGATCCCTCCAGCCAATGTCTCCATTCCTCCAAGGCCATTTTGATGGCCAATAACTCACGGTCACCTACATCATAGTTAGCTTCAGCCGGGGACAGGCGACGGGAGAAGAAAGCACAGGGATGGAGTTTTCCGTCGTCGGACGATTTCTGGGAGAGCATCGCCCCGTCCCCAGCATCTGAAGTGTCGACCTCCACAATAAACAGTTTGGAGGTGTCCGGGTGAGACAGAATGGGAGCTGTGGAGAAGAGGTACTTTAAAAAAGTTTTGCTGGACTGATGAAGCAGAGAAAGCCTTCTCTGACTTAGAGTAGAGGTGAGTTGAGTTAAAGCTGCAGTATGTAGCTTTTTTTATGAACATATTTCTTCACTCTGTCACTACCTCCTGACAGACTGATGTTAGCCAGGTAATCTCTGAAAAAAAATAAAAAAAAATATTGTCCCCTTGCTTCTCCAGGTGGTAAATAAGCATTTCTAAAAAGAAAAGGTGACCCGCCATTTTCCAGCCAATAAAAACAGAGTTTGTAACCAGCCAATAAAAACAGAGCTTGAATTTGAATCAGCCAATAAAAACAGAGCTTGAATTTGAAATTCAACAGACCACAAGGGGGCAGAGCCACATATGGCTCTGAGGGGGAGGGATCAGAATGCTTTGCCTGTTGAAAATATTTCTAACTGCTGCAGTTCTACAGAAACTGCATACTGAACCTTTAAGGGTGTGGCAACTTTAGTTCTTGATAAACCATCTGTAAAAGTTGGCAAAACCCAGGAATCGTTGCAGTTGTTTTCTGTTGGTCGGAGTAGGCCATTCAACTATGGCTTTAGTTTTTTCTGGGTCAGACCTCACCTGTCCTCTCTCAAAGATAAAGTCCAAGAAAGTGACAGAGGTTTGGTGGAATTCACATTTCTTGGCTTTTACAAATAGTTGATTTTCCAACAGTCGTTGAAGAACGGCTTTGACGTGTTGGGTGTGTTGGGTCTCATCTTAGGAATAAATGAGGATGTCATCTAAATACACGAAGACAAAGACATGTAGTAAGTCATGAAGGACGTCGTTGACAAGGGCCTGAAAAACTACCGGAGCATTGGTCAACCCGAATGGTGTGACCAGGTATTCAAAGTGCCCCAAGGGGTTTTTAAAAGCAGTCTTCCACTCGTCTCCTTTACAGATGCGGACTAGATGATAGGCATTACGGAGATCGAGTTTTGTGAAAATGGTGGCACCTTGAAGCTGCTCATATACAGAATCAATGAGAGGAAGTGAGTATTTGTTTTTAATGGTGATCTGGATGAGACCCTAGTCGATGCAGGGACAAAGAGATTTGTCTTTTTTGGAAACAAAAAAAACCCCTGCTCCAACAGGGGATGTAGATGGACGGATGATACCAGATCTTAAGGATTCTTCTATGTACTCCTTCATAGTAGCTTTTTCAGGCTCAGAGAGGTTATACAATCTGCTAGTTGGTAATGGAGCCCCAGCAAGCAAATCAATGGCGCAGTCATAAGGTCTGTGCCTAGGTAGAGATATAGCTTTACGTTTACTGAAGACTGGTGCGAGAGAATGGTAGATAGGCGGGATGTTTTTAAGGTCAATCTTCTCCTCCTCCAGGGAAGGAGGTAAGCTGGGAGAGATGGCAGAATGAAAGCATGTTAAAGAGCATTCCTCTCTCCATCTGTCTATCCTATTCTCAGCCCAGTTTATCTGAGGGTTATGAGTTTTCAACCATGGGTAATCTAAAATGAGTTGTGAGGTAGGAGAGTCAAATACAAAAAACTCACCCATCTCTCTATGATTTCCAGATACAACAAAACAGATTGTTTTCAGTTTTTAATGAAATAGAGGAAATACTTTGTCTGGTGATGGCAGAGACTCAAAGAGAAGAAGCCAGAGTGGTAGTTGGATTTGGAGTATTTCCGTCTTGGCTGATCAGGCTCTGTTCAGCACCGGAATCGATCAGTGTCTGTATAGGGAAATTCACAGAATTAATGCAGAGAATAACAGGCAACATGAGACTTTTGTGAGAAACAGAAGTTGTGCCCACCAGTATCTCCTTAACTACCGGTGGGCGTTGGCATTTAACAGGGATTTACAAGTCTTAACTGCGTGGCCTTGTTTACCGCAGTACATACGGGCTTTTGCCTCGCGGCGGCGCTGTTGCTCCTCGGGAGTTAGTCGAGTCTTCCCAATCTGCATCGGCTCAACCTCCGAGGGAGACTCGGGAATTGTGGGGGTGGAACCTCTGGGAACGAGAGGCTCATGGGAGTCTTCTTCCAGGAGACTTTCGCGAACTCTATTGTCTATGCGGATGGCTAAGGAGATTAGCTCATCCAGGTCGGAAGGAATGTCACTGATCATCAGCTTGGCCTTTACCTGGGGGTTTAGAGCCTTTATGAAAGCACTACGAAAGGCTTTCTCTCCCCATCCGGACTCCTCCGCGAGAATGCAGAAGTGGATCACGAACTTGGCCACAGTCTCATTTCCTTGACATAGACAAAACAGCTTTTGTGCGGCTTTTGTGCGGCTTCCTCTTGTTGAAGAGGGTGGTCAAACACTTGCAAAAAGTATTTTGAAAAGGTGGAAAACGTCATGTCATCAATAGAGCATCGGCGAAGGTAAGCTTGTGCCCACTGTAAGGCTTCCCCTTTTAGTGCACTCACCAAGTAGGTAATACGAGCAAAGTCTGAGGCATAAGTTATAGGTGCACGTTTAAATGCCAGCTCACACTGAAGAAAAAAACCTCCACATTTATTTGTGTTACCTTCAAATAACTCCGAAGGTCGAATGTTCGGTTACTTTGTAAATTCTCCTCTTGGTTTTGTTAGAGATCCGGAGGGATGAGGTTGCATTGTCATTTCCTTCTGTAGGGAACACACCATGCCACCCAATTCCAGTAGGTTGTTTTGGGTGGTTTGCTGCTGCGTAAGGATCTGCTGTAATGTTGAAGTGAGATTGTCAGAGTTTATTTGTGGCCCTAACTGAGCCCTTACTTCCTCAGTCTTGCCTGAGGGTCCATTGGCTGGGACATACTATCAGGATTTATTCAACGTCGACCCCCAAATGGCAGACCAAAGAAGTAAGACACGAGACAGGATAAAAAGGTAAGTGATAATTTATTTACAGGTGCAGATTAAAAACTCGAGCAGCTGGAAAGGAAGAAGGGGAGATGGTGAGTAGATATATCCTCTTGACAGATTGATGATTTGATTTGTAGAGCAAGAGTTGATTCTTACTTTGTTGTTTGTTGAAGGAGATGGTAGAGGAGGAGAAGAGAGTAGGATCCTGGGTGTGAGGATAATCCTGATGAGAGATGACCGGTGGAGAGAGGAGCAGGTTGACCCAGACAGGGAGGTGGATGAAGTAGATGGTGATGGGACACCGTGAATCCACAGGAGCAAAATCCAGTGGTGAGAGAGAGGCCCTGGAGAGGACCGGTTGAGCCGAGCACTGGAGAGGTGTCTGGCAG
>JBBPBX010034151.1:25326-28380 GCA_038048925.1 Garcialebias charrua
GGAGAGTGTTGATATGCAGCAGAAACTCAGAGTCTGAGGTCACCTTTGTGAAGCTCCTGCACCGCTTTCATATCAGAGGCCATCCTGCTTGTTTGCACTCTTTAAAATGTGTATTTTACGATTTTGCTGTGTGATAGTGTTCCTGCTACAGTGAAGACAAAAAAAAAAGAAACGTGGGTGGAAAAGCAGCCTTCCTGTCTGTTTTTTGCTCATGGAGCAGGTAAAGTCTTCAGCCAGAGTTTGGTGTTTATTTTACAAACAGCCACCTGCTGCTTTTGGTTGGAGACTCCCTTGACGTGTAGATTTACAGGTGGGTGGGCCACATTTTACCAAAAGTGTTCATACTTTAGCCTCAGCTTCTCGTTTCACAGTTGTTACATAAATACTGACTTCTACTAGACACACTTTTTTATACAACTAACCAATTTACATTCATAAAAAAAAAAGTAAACTGTTATTTGTGTCATGTCGCTTTATTACAAGTGGACTCATTGCATAATCAAAGCTTTAGCATTCCCTAAATGAATGCACATGGCTTGCCTCCTTTCATCCCAGTGATTTAAATTAAAATCATTTTGTGCAGAGAAGGAACACCGTATTATCCGTCAGAGAATCTTATTGTCATTTGCACCGCATGTGGTACATGTGATGAAACGAGATTATGTACACAGGGTCCCAGTTACATCCAACAACAAAAATGTAAGAGAAAAACAGTAATAACATCTAGGATATAACTAAGAAAAACATCAACTAGAAATACACTAAGCACTAATGTAATAGAAAAACATCATTACAAACAGCAGCACGAACATGAGTCTGTATGAGCAGATGGTCACAGATGAACACAGCAACAAGAAAACAGATCAGCATCAGCATGATGTGATATTTTGCAGTGATTATTCTTATTATTTATTTATTCATGAGTCTAACAGCCTCAGGGTAGAAGCTGTTCCTCAGTCTAGTGGTTCTACATTTGATGCTCCTCAACCTCCGTCCTGAGGGGAGTGGGGCAAAGAGTGTGTGTGCTGGGTGAGTGGGGTCTTTCATGATGCAGGTGGCTCTTTTCCTGCATCTGGAGGTGTAAATGTCTGTGATGGTGGGGAGACTGACTCCAACAGACTTCTGTGCAGCCTTCACCACTCTCTGCAGAGCTTTCCTTTCTGCAGCTGTGCAGCCTCCATGCCACACGTTGATGCTGGAGCACAGGATGCTCTCCACTGCACACCTGTAGAAGGAGGTGAGAACTGGGCTGCTCAGACCAGCTCGTCTCAGCCGTCTGAGGAAGTAGAGTCTCTGATGACCTTTCTTGATCAGGCTGGTGGTGTTGTTGCTCCAGCTGAGGTTATCATTCATGTGTACACCCAAGTACTTGTAGCTGGAGACCACTTCCACCACTGATCCACCTATGTTCAGTGGGGTGTGGGTGTTTGTTCCTTCTGAAGTCCACAATCATCTCCTTTGTCTTCTTCACATTGATGTGAAGGTTATTCTCTTTGCACCAGCTCTCCAGGTGTTCCACCTCCTGCCTGTAGCTGGACTCATCATTGTTTGTGATGCATCCCACCACCGCTGTATCATCTGCAAACTTTACAATATGACAGCCTGGATGGGTGGCTGCACAATGTGAGCAGAGTGAACAGAAGAGGGCTCAACACACATCCTTGAGGAGAGCCAGTGCTGAGGGTTATGGTGGAGGAGGAGAAGTTGCTGACTGTGGTCTGTTTGTTAAGAAGTCTAGTACCCAGTTACAAATGGAGGGGCTTAGTCCAAGTGTGAATAGTTTGTCCATCAGAGTTTGGGGGATCATGGTGTTGAAGGCAGATGTGAAGTCCACAAAGAGCATACGGACGTAGGAGTCCTTCTGATCCAGGTGGGTGAGAGCAGTGTGGACCACAGAGGAGATGGCATCCTCTGTTGATCGGTTCTCGCGGTATGCATACTGATGAGGGTCCTCGTTGATGTTGATGGTTGTCTTGATGTGGGTCATGACCAGTTTTCCAAAGCATTTAGCGACTATCGGGGTGAGGGCCACCGGCCGATAGTCATTCAGACCAGTCACTGTGGAGCTTTTTGGGACTGGGATGATGGTGGCAGTCTTCAGGCAGGTGGGAACAGTTTCCAAGGCAAGTGAGGTGTTAAAGATGTCGGCCAGCATCTCGCAGAGCTGATCGGCACATTCTTTCAGCACTTTCCCGGGTATGTTGTCCGGTCCAGTTGCTTTGTGAGGGTTGATCCTCCTGAGACTACCTCTCACTTCTGCTGCGGTCACGCTGAGACGCTCTTCATCTGGTGGTGAGGTGAGTCTGGTGCTGGGTGGTCTGTTTGGGTCTTCAAAGCGTGCATAAAACTTGTTGAGGGCATCAGGCAGAGATGGGTCTTTGGGGCATTGTACACTCCTCCCTTTATAATCAGTTATGCACTTAATGCCCCTCCACATGCTTCGTGGGTCTTGTGAGGTGAACTGACCCTCAATCCTCTGTGCATAATTGGGGGTCAGTTCACCTCACAAGACCCACGATGCAATACAATATGCAATACAACCAGAAAGTTCCTGGATAAACTTTGGTGGGGGAACTGCCACATCATTACCATTTTTAACTTTTGATTTGACAGTACCGGTACTTTGTGTTGGGGTTCACTCTCAGCTACCACTACAGTAGACTCTTGTTTATCTCAGGGGATCCGCACCCCGAAGACCCGCAATAAGTGAAAAAACGCAAAGTAGGAATGCGTATTAGTACAAGTAGTAAATAGTACGTTTACATCGTAAAACGGGTCCATCCGCCATATTCTGGATTCTGTTTACGACGTAAAACCGCATTCACAGTACAGTGCAGTGTATTCCTCCGCCGCTACATTTACGACGTAAAACGGGTCCATCCACCATATTCCTGCACCGCGTACAATCCAATACTGTATTCTTCCGCTGCTGCGTCACGACATTTATGACGTAAAACTGCGTAACTCAAAATAAGGCTTTTCATAGTAAATGAGAGATGCATCGTAACCACTAAAAGTCGTAACTCGAGACCGTTGTAACCCGAGGATATATAT
>JBBPBX010034152.1:14433-32813 GCA_038048925.1 Garcialebias charrua
ATATATATATATATATATATAGTGGCCACCCTCATCAAGTGAGGAAAGTATGGTTTCTAGTTTTTATATTGCTTAAAAGTAGTTTCCTGAAATGATTGAGGTAGCCCTTGGGTGGCAAACTATTAACCTATGGTGGCCAAGGCCACCATTTGCCAACCCCTGACTCCGTCATTATACCTGGTGATGGATAAACTTTGCTCCATCCACTCTGCACCACAGTGTAAATCTCACCCACTTACATATCTGGCACCAAAAGCAGAAAGGTTTAGTTGTATTCACTGTTCAATTCCAGTAAAAAAAACAACACTCATCTAGAAAACTAAAACCATTCACTGTTCAAGTCTTTCAGCGATGGAGGACATCGGAGAACAGCTTGTTTAATAAAAAGCTGTCAGAATGACATCTTTATGCCATGCGTGGTTCACTGAAAAAACAATGAACTATCTCAGTACGAGTTCTCCTGCACTGTACTTTTTGTGTTTTAAAACATGTATCCACCTTGGCTGCCTGAGTAAACACATGTACTGCTTCAGATCTGGCATCGCAACATAAATTATTGATAAAACCTAAAAACTGATACAATTGTTGAATTAACTTGAGCCAAGGCTCATTTAGCTCATTCTGCTCGTTCTCTTGGAGCAAACCCAGAAAATGTTTGCTCCTCAACTAACAACTCATTTTAAATTTACAAACTAGATCAAAAGAACACAAACCACTGTAGAATTTTATTCTTGCGAGCGAGAGTTAAAAACAACCTCTGGATGCACAAAAAAAAAAAGTCTCCTTAAGGCGAGAAAGGGTGTAGTGGCTGACAGCTTAAGACTCTTTCTTTATAGAAATATCATACATTTTTAATCATAGAAAAGCTTTGAACGCAAGTGTGGGGCATCATTTCAATGAACTTCTAAAGAGCCTTTATGTCACCCGAGAATGGCACTGCTCCCACTTAGGCTTCCCCAAGCAAGCAGGATTTACATTTCTGCACAGACGTACATTTATACAGTCAAAACAAGCACAGCAGCCAGAGGAAGCTGGAATTACAATATTTACACCAGAACTGTACATGCAGCAGCCAAGCATGTTGACAAAATACAAGTGTAAATAAATCACATTTTTGTTTTATATTCCAGTTCCTTTCTCAAACCCCAAAGGGAAATCATTACTTCTAGCCTTCTAAATATGCATTTGGTTAATTATGCATCTTGTTATCACTGGCTAATCTGCATAAGACTCTGATGCATTAAGTCCCACTCATTACATTCAGAAGACCATCTCGTAGGTCCATCCATCCATCCATCCATTTTCTTCCGCTTATCCGGGGTCGGGTCGCGGGGGTAGCAGCCTAAGTAGGGAGGCCCAGACTTCCCTCTCCCCAGCCACTTGGAGCAGCTCCTCTGGGGGAATCCCAAGGCGTTCCCAGGCCAGCCGAGAAACATAGTCCCTCCAGCGTGTCCTGGGTCTTCCTCTGGGTCTCCTCCCGGTGGGACATGCCCGGAACACCTCACCAGGGAGGCGTCCAGGAGGCATCCTAACCAGATGCCCGAGCCACCTCAACTGGCTCCTCTCGATGTGGAGAAGCAGCGGCTCTACTCCGAGTCCCTCCCGGATGACTGAGCTTCTCACCCTATCTCTAAGGGAGAGTCCAGACACCCTGCGGAGAAAACTCATTTCAGCCGCTTGTATCCGAGATCTCGTTCTTTCGGTCATAACCCAGAGCTCATGACCATAGATGAGGGTGGGAACGTAGATCGATCGGTAAATTGAGAGCTTTGCCTTTTGACTCAGCTCTCTCTTCACCAGACAGACCGGTACAGCGCCCGCTTCACTGCGGACGCTGCACCTATCCGCCTATCAATCTCACGCTCCAGTTTTCCCTCATTCGTGAACAAGACCCCAAGATACTTAAACTCCTCCACTTGGGGCAGGACCTCCTCCCCGACCCAGAGAAGGCATGCTACCCTTTTCCGGCTCAAGACCATGGCCTCGGATTTGGAGGAACTGATCCTCATCCCGGCCGCATCACATTCAGCTGCAAACCGCTCCAGCGAAAGCTGTAGATCACGAACTGATGAAGCCAATAGGACCACATCATCTGCAAAAAACAGAGAAGAGATTCTAAGGCCACCAAACCGGATCCTCTCAACACCTTGGCTGCGCCTAGAAATTCTGTCCATAAAAGTTATGAACAGAATCGGTGACAAAGGGCAACCTTGGCGGAGTCCAACTCTCACAGGAAACGAGCCCGACTTACTGCCAGCGATGCGGACCAAGCTCTGACACCGGTCGTACAGGGACCTAACAGCCCATATCAAAGGGCCTGGTACCCCATACTCCCGGAGTACCCCCCACAGAACCCCCCGAGGGACGCGGTCGAATGCCTTTTCCAAGTCCACAAAGCACATGTAAACTGGTTGGGCAAACTCCCACGCACCCTCCAGGACCCTGTTGAGGGTGTAGAGCTGGTCTAGTGTTCCACGACCAGGACGAAAACCACACTGCTCCTCCTGAATCCGAGGTTCGACTATCCGATGGACCCTCCTCTCCAGAACCCCTGAATAGACCTTACCAGGGAGGCTTAAGAGTGTGATCCCCCTATAGTTGGAACACACTCTACGGTCCCCCTTTTTGAATAGGGGAACCACCACCCCAGTCTGCCAATCCAAGGGAACTGCCCCCGATGTCCACGCGATATTGCAGAATCGCGTAAGCCAACACAACCCCACACTTACAAAAACTTTGTTTATTCCTTCCTGGAATAAGTTTATCTTGAAGTCAGAGGTAATTGTAGCTGATCTAAACCATAATAGCTTACATACCAGGTGCATATAGGTAAGGCTTAATGTAAAATCCCAATCATAAGCCCACCTAAAAAACCACATAATTGCATGACACATAGAACCAGAGTGGCACTGACTGGAAACCAACCAGCCAACAACCTTCGATGTGGGGACCTGCAGCTCCAACGCTTGGTCTTCAACCTTCATCCAAGGGTCGCCTCCTCTGCGTCAATCGAGGGATCCCCTCTACATGCTGATTATGAAAACAATTGTTGCTGATCAATCAACAAAACTAACCGTTGTGGAATTACTGCTGTGGAATTACCGCTGTGGATTATAAGACTTTGTTTTCCAAAGGATTAAAAGCTTTTCGCAATGGGATTACCTCCGAACAGTATGGAATTTCCAAAAACTTTATGGGATTATAATTTTTGATTTTTCTTTTCCACTTGCTGGATTACTTCAAGATCAAAGACAGTTCAAGGTTTCCTTTCGTGTTGGACCCCATCCCCAAGGACTGGCGATGGCTTCCAAAAGGGGGGAGATGTAGTGGACCTACCCAGGGTCAAACTAAGGTTTTTGAACTGTCCAGTGATGACCTTTACTGACCTCTCAGTAAAGCAAGACATTTAATACAAAATCATTCCATTACAGGTATTCCCCGATTTACGAGCGAGATCCGTCACAAGGGGGCGCTCGTAAACCGGAAATCTCGTAATTTGGAACGGCCGCCATTTCTCTCGTAAACCCGGAAGTCCGCTCGTAAATTTCGCCAGCGCACCTAAAAACACTCTATTTTCATCTAAAAACTACTTTTGAGTGCATAAAAATGATCGGAAACGTGTGTTTATATGCTTAACTTGCTAACTGTAGTGAAAAAACACATGAAAACTCAGTATTTTTTTCGTTTTTTCCAAAAATTCGCAACCCGGAAGTCCGCTCGTAAATTTCGCCAGCGCACCTAAAAACACTCTATTTTCATCTAAAAACTACTTTTGAGTGCATAAAAATGATCGGAAACGTGTGTTTATATGCTTAACTTGCTAACTGTAGTGAAAAAACACATGAAAACTCAGTATTTTTTTCGTTTTTTCCAAAAATTCGCAACCCGGAAGTCCGCTCGTAAATTTCGCCAGCGCACCTAAAAACACTCTATTTTCATCTAAAAACTACTTTTGAGTGCATAAAAATGATCGGAAACGTGTGTTTATATGCTTAACTTGCTAACTGTAGTGAAAAAACACATGAAAACTCAGTATTTTTTTCGTTTTTTCCAAAAATTCGCAGCTCGTAAGTCTGGGACCTCGCAGATCAGAGCGCTCGTAAATCGGGGACTACCTGTAGTTGTAATCTTAGAACATAGTCACCAAAAGAGACTATTTCTATCTTTGATTTTATTCTAATGTGACCAAAAGAATAACTTTTGTCATTTTCATGATGTGTGCTTTTAAGCTGTGTTATTCCGTAAGAGTTAAACGGTGTTCACTGCTGTGTTAAAGGTGAAATCTCGGGTCACAGAGACCGGACGGTTTTGTTTA
This sequence comes from Garcialebias charrua, assembly GCA_038048925.1. NCBI lineage: Eukaryota > Metazoa > Chordata > Actinopteri > Cyprinodontiformes > Rivulidae > Garcialebias > Garcialebias charrua. The sequence goes on from JBBPBX010034152.1 coordinate 18,749, forward strand.
GAAAGTCAGAAGACAGTTAATCTGTTGTTTTTCATGAAAGGGCTCCAGCTTGCTGTCTTTTCCTAAACATTTCCCTCTGCTGCTGGCTGTAACCTTGGGTCGTGATAAGACAAGTGAACTCCTCGACTGGTCCTTCCTTAAGTCCTAAGTTTTGCTGAAACTCTTCAGAGTTTCTGGGAGCTTCAAAAGAGATGTGAACCTTCCCAAAGAGCTGAATGACCACCAGTCACGCGCTAAGGACTCGTCATCCAGCTGGGACTGATAACATGTTGTTATGGGTCCACTTCGAACGAGCGTAAGCTCAAAACTTTGTTTATTCCTTCCTGGAATAAGTTTATCTTGAAGTCAGAGGCCAGGAGCTGACATATTCTCTGATGACCAAGCGGAAACCAGGAGACGTTGAAACGTAAACTAGAACCAGTTTTGGACGTGCTGGGACTAAAGGACTCTGTGCATCTGAAGGCTGGTGTCATTTCTTTATCAGACTCGTCGTCGAAAGGTAAAGAGCTGTTTACAAAACGTACCTGGATTTTAGCAGAAGTCGGATGGAAGTGTCACTTTTGGTATCATGCTCAAGATAATTTCCTTTAAACCATCTCCCATCTTCCTCCTATCTTTTTCTCTCAATCTAAGCTGGAAACTACTTTAAGCTAAAGAGCCCTCAGACTAAATATTTAACATCATATTTGTCTGTTGTGTTACATTAAGTGTGTTGATGCGTGTTAAATTGCAAGAAAGTGAAATCCTGTCAATCAAGTGTAATAATGTTGATTTTAGTTGATTTATTTTAAATAAATGGTAGTGTCTCCTGGCATACCAAACTAAAATCACCGTTTTCTGTCACTTAATGGCTATGGTTATTTATCCATCACAAAGATCACAGAAATATTGAATAAACTGAAAAAGAAAAGAATCCGTGAAACTACTATTCAATCTGAATAAGTAGATTAATTAAGGATAAAGAGGTCAGCTTAATATTGACCTCCTGATAATCCTTTTCAACATCCAGAGCCCTAAGGAACTCAAGACGAATCTCATCCATCCCCGGAGCCCTGCCACCGCGGAGCTTTTTAACCACCTCGGCGACCTCAGCACCAGAGATTGGAGAGCCCGACCCAAATCCCCAGGCTCCGCTTCCTCAGTGGAAGACGTGCCAGTAGGATTGAGGAGGTCTTCGAAGTATTCCGCCCACCGACTCACAACATCCCGAGTTGAGGTCAACAGCACGCCATCCCTACCATAAATGGTGTTGGTCGCGTACCGCTTTCCCCCCCTGAGACGCCGGATGGTGGACCAGAATCGCCTCGAAGCCGTACGGAAGTCATTCTCCATGGCCTCTCCGAACTCCTCCCACGCCCGAGTTTTTGCCTCAGCAACCACCCGAGCCACATGCCGCTTGGACTGCCGGTACCTATCTGCTGCTTCCGGGGTCCCACAGGCCAAAAAGGCCCAATAGGACTCCTTCTTCAGCTTGACAGCATCCCTCACCGCTGGCGTCCACCACCGGGTTCGAGGATTGCCACCACGACAGGCACCAACAACCTTGCGGCCACAACTCTGATAAGCTACCTCGACAATAGAGGCGCGGAACATGGCCCACTCGGGCTCAATGTCCCCCGCCTCCCTCGGAACGTGTTCAAAGCTCTCCCGGAGGTGGGAGTTAAAGCTCCGTCTTACGGGAGACTCTGCCAGACGTTCCCAGCAGACCCTCACAATACGTTTGGGTCTGCCAGGTCTGACCGGCATCCTCCCCCACCATCGGAGCCAACTCACCACCAGGTAGTGGTCAGTTGACAGCTCCGCCCCTCTCTTCACCCGAGTGTCCAGGACATGCGGCCGCAGATCAGATGAGACAACAACAAAGTCGATCATCGAACTGCGACCTAGGGTGTCCTGGTGCCAAGAGCACATATGGACACCCTTATGCCTGAACATGGTGTTCGTTATGGACAATCCATAACGGACAATCCCCTCCCTGGGCTGCCACCTTACCGTGGTGGAGGGGTTTGAGTGTCCCAATGATCCTAGGAGCTATGCTGTCAGGGGCTTCATGCCCCTAGTAGGGTCACCCAAGGCAGACAGGTCCTAGGTGAGGGACCAGACAAAGCGCAGCCCAAAGACCCCTTATGATGAGTTCAATTAATGGAAACAATGTTCCCTCGCCCGGACGCGGGTCACCGGGGCCCCACTCTGGAGCCAGGCCCGGAGGAGGGGCACGTTGGCGAGCGCCTGGTGGCCGGGCTTTTACCCATGGAGCTCGGCCGGGCACAGCCCGAAGAGGAGACGTGGGTCCCCCTTCCCATGGGCTCACCACCTGTGAGAGGGGCCAAAGGGGTCGGGTGCATTGTGGAATGGGTGGTGGCCGAGGGCGGGGACCCTGGCGGTCTGATCCTCGGCTACAGAAGCTGGCCATTGGGACATGGAATGTCACCTCTCTGGTGGGGAAGGAGCCTGAGCTAGTGTGTGAGGTTGAGAGGTTCCGGCTAGCAATAGTCGGACTCACCTCAACGCATGGCTCTGGCTCTGGAACCAGTTTCCTTGAGAGGGGTTGGACACTCTTCCACTCTGGAGTTGCCCCTGGTGAGAGGCGCCGAGCAGGAGTGGGCATACTTGTTGCCCCCCATCTTGGTGCCTGTACGTTGGGGTTCACCCCGGTGAACGAGAGGGTAGCCTCCCTTCGCCTACGTGTGGGGGGACGGGCTCTGACTGTTGTTTGTGCCTATGCGCCAAACGGCAACGCAGATTACCCACCCTTTTTGGAGTCCTTGGAGGGGGTATTGGAGAGTGCACCTCCTGGGGACTCCCTTGTTCTGCTGGGGGACTTCAACGCTCACGTGGGCAAAGACAGTGAGACCTGGAGGGGTGTGGTTGGGAGGAACGGACCCCCTGATCTGAACCCGAGCGGTGTTCTGTTACTGGACATCTCGTAGGTGTGCCAAGCAAATACAATCTACAACCCAGCACTTTGGTGTGGACTTGTTCCTGTTTAAAGTGCTTTATAAATAAAATGGTATGGTATGGTATGGTACAACACGTCGCATGTTAAATAAAACACACGCCCATAAACAAGACTGGAAGTGACTGTGCACATGCACGTTGAAACATGCACTGTGACATGTTCAAACAAGCAGACGTGTTTGGTCGAGCGTATAGACTCCTAAAAATGTACACACAGGCTCTGACAGTGGACATCCATTAAGGAGGACACGCATTGTGCAACTCCACTGACAGAAGGTCCAGTTTCCTTCCACTGGGTGGCAGTTTGGTCGGTGCCAACTCATTAAGAGCACAGCTGGCCATACTGGTGGGAGCTGGGTGACACCACACGGGTCCTCAGGTGGAACTCTAATAGATTTCAATCATTGATCAAGACAAAGAAAGCTCCGTGGAGCATTCAACTAAGTTCAGTCAGGTCATCGGACAGTTTTGTTGCTGTTGCTGAGACGTTTCCTCCTTCATACAAAAGACTGAAGAAGTCTGAGGAGCCACCAAACCAAACTGAATCCCACAAACAGCTCGCTCCTATACCAGGAAAAACCCAAAACAACTTGCTGGTGACAAGATGGCCTCCGGATCAGCCCTCTCCCTCGTCAGCTCCTCTAAGGCAGCCATGCTAACGTGGTTCAAAACACCAAAGAAGAAGTCCTTTGAATGAATACCCTAATGCATGCTCAATAATCCAGGTAGAAAAATCTAAAAAAGCTAAGTCTGGTCCTCTGGACATTCAAAAAACTGAAGACTGAAGAAGTCTTTCGGAGGAAAGACGAAACGTTTCTACATTTTTTTTTTTTTGCTTTGTTTTGTTTTTTGAATGTCCAGAGGACCAGACTTAGCTTTTTTAGATCCTTTGGATGAAGGACGAAACGTCTCAGCAACAAAAGAAACCGTCCAGATGACCTGACTGAACATTGTTGGATTCATACCTGGATTAAAGGTGCTATGTGTAACTTTCTGTAGAGCACAGAACTTAGAAATATTTTCAACAGGCAAAGCATTCTGATCCCTCCCCCTCAGAGCCATATATGGCTCTGCCCCCCTTGCTCTGCTGAAATTCAAATTCAAGCTCTGTTTTTATCGGCTGGTTAATGGCGGGTCACTCTGTGTTTTTAGTGTTTTTTATAAATGCTGATAGAGAAGCAAGGGGACTATAGTTTTTTTTTCAGAGATTACTTGTCTAACACCAGTCTGCCAGTAGATAGTGACAGAGTGAAGAAATATGTTAAAAATATATTGTTTGAAAAGTTAGACTGCACTACAAAGTTACATAGTGCAACTTTAATGAGCATGAACTTTGGTGCTCTTTGGAGCATGTCCATCCATCCATCCATTATCTTTACCCACTTCTTCCATTTTGGGTCATGGGGGTCGCTGGTGCCCATATCCAGCAATCACAGTGCAAGGGGCGGGGGACACCCTGGACGGGTCTCCAGTCCATCACAGGGACACATGGAGACAACCATTCACTCTCTCTCTCACCTAGGGACAATTTAGATTTATCAATCAGCCTAACATGCATGTTTTTGGTCTGTGGGAGGAAACTGGAGTACCTGTAGAAAACCCACGCATGTACAGAGAGAACATGCTAACTTCACCCGGAAAGACCCCCTGGACCAGGATTTGAACCATCTACCTTCTTGCTGAGAGGCTCTTTGGAGCATGTTCTTTTTTTAAATCTTCACAACAAATACATGTTATTCAGATTGAGCAACTGTAAATAACTGTTTTTATTTGCTAGTTGAAATGGTCAAATTGTAAATGAAAAATTAAGTACCGTATTTTTCCGACTATAAGGCACAATATCAATGAACGGGTCTGTTTTCATACATAAGGCGCACCAGATTATAAGGCGCATTAAGCAAAACAAAACAGTTAGATTAATCAAACTTTATTCAACTAGTTCACAATAACCACATAAAATCGGTTCGAGGTCAGTAAGCACAACCAAATAAGGCGCACCAGATTTTAATGCTCACTGTCAATTTTTTTTTATTAAAGGGTTTTAAGTGCACCTTATAGTCCGAAAATTATGGTACTTAGTATTTGGTGACATAAGCATTGTGAATTTAAAACTTCAGCAAAGTATTGTTTTGTCCTGATAGATCTGTCTGTATCTCAGACTCATTGTGTATTGAGCCAACAAGATGTGAAAGTAAAAAACACTGGAGGTTAATTTGAACAAAAAATGACTCACTTAAGTTCCACTTGAGTCCCGTGGTCACGGTTTGGCAGGGTCCACCTACTGGAATGAGGCTGCACCAGTCCCCCTCCAGACCAGTGTTCACTCCCAGTCTGTGGTTGCCCTGTTGGCACACAACATGAAATACATAAATTACTGTGTACACATTAAAGCAAAGTGAAAAATAAAAAGAGAATACAAAATACGGAGCGAGACTCCTTCAACCCAGATTGAAAAGTGCAGCTTTTCCACAAGGAGCTTACGGCTCTTTAAAATATTATATTATCATTCTTGTCAAAACTTTAGCACATTTTCAGGGTTTAAACAGCTTTTGTCAATTAGAATTGTAATTATTCTGCTGTTTGCTGCAGAGAGTCAAACAAGTTGCAAGCAGCTTTGAGTTTGATAAACACTCATTTTGAACAAAAAGTTCAGTATAAAATGAAGTATAATGACATATTACTGTTCCCTAGAAGAAGAAAAAACTACTGGTATGTGTATTGTTTAATGGTGTCTAAAAGACCGAAGATGTGTTTATGATGGACGATGACAAATATTACCTTTTTCCAAACTACCTCTATGAGAAATAATGACATAACATAAAGCAGAAAAAAAAAAACATCACACTAAGTAAAGCTAAAATGTAACTTCATTTTCTATGAGGACTATCATCCATTCAAGGATTCAAGGATTTTTTATTTATTGTCATAACAGCTCACATTTTCATGTTTATGGTACAAAATTCAGACTCAGGTCCAAGATCAAGAAGCCTAACAATTGACAAATAAATAAATACAAAGAGTACAAATATATACAAAATAAACAAAGTTATAAAAAGTAAGATGAAGCTTGAGTTCAGCAGTCTGACAGCTGCAGGGAACAAACTGTTTCTGAGCCTGGTGGTTGATCTGAATGCTCCTCAGTCACCTGCTTGAGGGGAGGGACTGAACAGACTGTGTGCAGGATGAGTGGAGTATTTCATGATGCGGAGCACCTTCCCCCTGCATCGTGAAGTGTAAAAGTCCAAAGTGGTGGGAAGGCTGCTCCCCCCAGTCTTCTGTGCACCTTAACCACCTCTGCAGAGCGTCCTCTCAGCAGCAGCTGTCGTGCCACACGGTGATGCAGCTGCAGAGAACATCTCCCCCACACAGAGATAGAAACTCCTCAGAGAACATCTCCACCACACAGTGATAGAAACTCTTCAGAGAACATCTCCACCACACAGTGATAGAAACTCTTCAGAGAACATCTCCACCACACAGAGAAAGAAACTCTTCAGGACAGAGCTACAAGTCCAGCTCTCTGCAGCTTCCTGAGGAACTAAATAATCTGGTGGGCCTTCTTGACCAGACAGGAAGTGTTGGATCTCCAGGTGAGGCCACTGAATAAATGCACCCCCACGTACCTGTAGCAGGAGACCACCTCCTCAGCTGCTCCTCCGATGTGTAGGGGATGAAGAGGATCCTTGTCCCTTCTGAAATCCACCCCCATCTCCTTGGTCTTCTTCACATTGATGCAGAGATTATTGTCTCTGCACCACTGCACCAGGTGTTCCATCTCCTCTCTGTATTTGGACTTATCAACGTGATGCGTCCCACTACTGCCGTGTCGTCTGCAAACTTCACTATATGGCAGCTGGGGTGTCTAGCCGAGCAGTTGTAGGTCAGCAGAGTGAACAGGAGGGGGCTCAGCACGCAGCCCTGGGGCGAGCCAGTGCTGAGGGTGATGGAGGAGGAGACAATGTTGTGGATCTTGACAGTTTGAGGTCTGTTGGTCAGAAAGAACAACATTCATCCATCCATCCATATCTCCTTCTTCCTTTTCGGGTTGCGGAGGTCACTGGTGCCCATGTCCAACTATCACTATTGCGAGAGGTGGGGGACACACTGGACAGGTCTCCAGTCCATCACAGGGACACATAAAGACAAGTGAGACAAACAACCAGTGGTGGGCAACGCTAATCCAAAAATTAGTTCCGCTATTTCTAAAGCACTAATTAATTTATTTAGGTCCGCAATTTCAAAAGCACTAATGTCTTATGAAAATTAGGGGAAGCTAATTCTAATCCGCTAATTAAATTCAACAATTGGTAGCAGCAAGTTATGCAATATTTGCACTACACTGCCAACTAGCGGTGCATGAACTGTTATACAGTAAGTTGTTTGAGTTTCAGAGTATTTAGTTTGGTTCTCTTCAACAGGTTTCACAAGGACAAAATGTACCCATTCCAAAGTCTGTTAGCTAAACTGCTGACATATTTGGCTGTTTTTTTCTTCTTCTTTTGTTACTTTTAGTACCACTAGATCGCATGTGTCAAACTCAAGGCCCGTGGGCCAAATCCGGCCTACCATAACCGTTTCTGTGGCTCTCTACACCCTAGAACTTCAAGATAACAGTTGTAAGCATGTTGTTCTCAGGTGATGGGTCCCCATCCCTACACTCCCTGGTCTCTCTGTTAATTGTCTTGCTTATCTCCTCCATTTTGTTGTCCAGGTGTTTGTGATTGTCATGCTGTGTGTTCATGTACCTGTATATAAAGTCAGGGATTTTTTAATTGATAAAGCTCTGTATATGTTGTATAACACAATCATTGTTCCACATTTAATCTATTGTATTGAGGTTTGGGGAAAAGCGTGCAAAACAATTACAAAGCCTGTTTTTATTTTACAAAAGAGAGCTGTAAGAGTAATCACCAGAAAACATTTCAGTCACCCATCAAACACCTTGTTTCTTCAGCTAAATTTATTGAAATTCCAGGAATTGGTAGAATATAGTATTTTATCAGTTATGTATAGGGCTCATAATAACACATTACCTTTAAATATCCAAAGAAATTTAGACAAAGTTATTACAATCTTAAAGGGACAGATATTCATCAAACCACAATTCAGAACCAGCTTAAAGGGACGGTCTACCTCAATTCAGGGAGTTGGATTGTGGAATGTTCTGGAGAGTGATGTTAAAAATGCAAAATCAATTCATTCATTCATTCATTCAACCTTTATTTATACAGGCTAGCCTCGTTGAGTCACGGGGACTCATTTACAAGAGGGACCTGTCTCACTCACACCAAACAACCATCCACTCTCACACTCACACCTAGGGTCAATTTAGAGTCACCAATCAGCCTAACAAGCATGTTTTTTGGTCTGTGGGAGGAAACCGGAGTACCCGGAGGAAACCCACGCATGCACGGGGAGAACATGCAAACTCCACCCAGAAAGGCCCCGGACCGGGATTTGAACCGGCAACCTTCTCGCTGAGAGGCAGCAGCTCTACCAGTTGTGCCACCGTGCTGCCCAATGTATACATTTAAGAAAAAGGTCGAAAAGGACTTGCTCAAAAACTATATATGATGAAGCTTAGTGTGTTTGTGTATTACAGTTAGAAAAATTAAGTAGAGTTATTCATTTTGTGATGTAGTTTGAAGGTTATCATTGGTTGAACAAACTGTGAAATAAATAAGGGGCAGATATAATAAGATTTCATCTTCTTTCTGCTCCTTTCATTTTATCCTACTTGTATTCTTGTATCTGATGAAACTGTTTTGTATTGTTCTTTTAAAATGAATGAATAAACATCAAATCAAATCAACGGCCCAGTCAGAGTCCAGAACCTGAAGGTGGGACCTTCAGAGAGCTGAGCAGAAACCTCAAAGTACTGAAGCAACAATGAAAAGAAGAGTGGGTCAGAACTCCTCCAGAACCAGGAGAGAGACTGATGAAGTCATAGAACCACAGAGGGTTCTGCTGCTGAAGGAGGTTCTGTTGGGTCAGAGGCACAAGCTCAGGTTAAATTTGAATGATTTTAGAACTTGTTAAAGATCATCCATCCATCCATTCAGCTAAAAGTCTATTCATCCTTGTATCTGATGAAACTGTTTTGTATTGTTCTTTTAAAATGAATGAATGAACATCAAATCAAATCAAAAATAAGTCTGTATCTCTGTGTTTATCATTGTCCTGGCATTGTCTCCTGTTGCCTCTGTCTCCTGAGTTCCTTGTGATTCCCTGAGTATGTAAGTTTGCTGCCCTGCGGACGCCATTTTGAAGAGTCCTAATGGTGAACTACTTTTTTAAATCCAGCAGATTTGACCATTTCGTGAAACTCTCAAGCTCAGAAAAACTTGTGCTATAACGTCAGCTATGAAATATATTTTTTCTCAGCAAAGAAATAATTGTTTTACCGTGTTTTGTTGTAAAATCCTGGCTTCTTTGGCCGTCGCGGACGCCATTTTGAAGAGTGCTAATGTGGCGAAATTCTATTTTTAAATCCAGACGCGTCGCGTAGGCCCTGAGAAACATCCATAAGTTCACCCTCCATGTTAAAAAGTCTTCGTCTGACTCTTCGAAAACAAGCAATAAGGCTGCAGAGTAACACACTGGCTGCTAACTGCTATAGAGAGAGCACACACCAAGAGACTGAGGGGGACGCTTTTTTGTGACGGACCACATCCGGCGCTGCTCGTAAATACGTTATTTCGTTTTTACTGATAGATAATTAGTTATTAGCGGTACTGCATTTTAAATAAAAATAGCATAAATCCGCTTATGAATTATAAAACTTAGTCATTCCGCTGTAAAGCTAACAGATTATTTAGCTACGCTACAAGCGGATTAGCGCAATAGCGCTACCTAGCGGTCGGAGGCCCACCACTGCAAACAACCATTCACACTCTCTCACCTAGGGACAATTTAGAGTTACCAGTCAGTCTAACATGCATGTTTTTGGTCTGTGGGAAGAAACCAGAGTACCTGAGGAAAACCCATGCAGCACAGAGAGAACATGCAAACTCTACCCTCAAAAAAGCCCCTGGCAGGGACTTGAACCTTGGCGACCTGCTCACTGAGAGGCAGCAGCTCTACCAACTAAGGGGCGGCCGTGGCACAGTGGTAGTGGCAGCCGACCCCCGATCGGAAGGTTGGAGATTCGAATCCCGCTTCCCCCCACCATGTGTCGTTGTGTCCCTGGGCAAGACACTTAACCCCGAGTTGCTCCCAGTAGGACTGGATGGCGCCTTGCATGGCAGTCTGCTGCTACCGGTGTATGAATGTGTGTATGAATGGGTGGATGGCTGGTACTGTAAAGTGCTTTGGGGTTCCTCACAGGGGGCTGGAAAGCGCTATATAAGTAAGCTTATATATAGTAAGCTGGATGCTGCTGTGGTCTACAAACACTGCTCACATTTAGTGGAGTTCATGACTATTAAATGCAGACCGTTCTATTTACCGAGGGAGTTTACAGCTGTTTTGATTGTTGCTGTATATATTCCTCCAAGCTCCAACAGCAAAGTTAGAAGTGAGGCTTTGAATGAACTATATCTGCACATCAGTGAGCAACAAACAGCCCATCCTGATGCTTTTCTCATCACGGCTGGTGATTTCAACCATGCAGATTTAAAGAGTGTATTTCCAAAAACATACAGAAACATAAACTTTGCAACAAGAGGAAACAACACACTGGACCAAGTTTACACCACCATGAAAAATGCCTACAGAGCCCTCCCCCTCCCCCACATTGGTGCTTCTGACCATATCTGTGTTATGCTAAAGCCCGCATACAGGCCGCTGGTGAAAGTCACAAAACCAGTCCGCAAGCAGATACGAGTGTGGCCAGAGGGGTCTTCAGAGGCACTCCAGGACTGTTTTGACACCACAGATTGGGGTATGTTCAAAGAAGCTGCTACCACAAACAACAACACATGTCTCCAGGAGTACTCAGACACTGTATGTTCATACATCGCCAAGTGCATTGATGATGTTACCAACCTCAAAACCATCACTGTTCGGGCTAATCAGAAGCCATGGCTGACAGCTGAGGTTCACAGACTCCTGAAAGCCAGGAATGCTGCCTTCAAAGCGGGAGATCAGGTGGGCCTGAAGGCAGCCAGAAAGAACCTGGATCTGGGCATCAGAGAGGCCAAGGAGCAGTATTCCAGGAAAATAGCTCACCGTTTCAAGGACAGCAAGGATACACGCAGTCTGTGGCAGGGAATACAGACCATCACAAACTACAACCCCCCCCCCAGACCTGTGACAGCTCAACCTCTACGCTGAATGAACTGAATGAGTTCTTTGCTCGGTTTGAGGCAAGTAACAGCACACCTGCACATAAACTCCCCCCCTCTCCTGATGGCCAGGTGCTGGCGCTGTCCTCAGACAGCGTAAGGCGATCATTCATCAAGATTAACGCCCGGAAGGCCTCTGGTCCTGACAACATACCTGGTCGTGTGCTGAAGGACTGTGCAGGGGAACTCGCAGCGGTCTTCACGGACATCTTTAACATCTCACTGAGCCAGGCCATCGTCCCCACCTGTTTCAAAGCCACCACCATCATCCCTGTCCCAAAGAAGGCAACGCCCGCATGCCTCAATGACTATCGCCCAGTAGCACTCACCCCCATCCTGATGAAGTGCTTTGAACGGCTAGTCATGAAAAGCATCACATCTGTCCTCCCTGCCTCCCTGGATCCCTTCCAATTTGCATACCGACCTAATCGCTCAACCGACGATGCCATCTCCTCTGCCCTCCACACAGCTCTCACACATCTGGACACGAAGGACTCCTATGTTAGAATGTTGTTCATCGACTTCAGCTCGGCATTCAACACCATCATCCCCCAACAGCTCATCCTTAAACTGGACAGTCTGGGGCTGAACACCTCAATGTGTAACTGGCTGCTAGACTTCCTGACCGGGAGACCACAGACAGTACGGATCGGGAGTAACACATCTAGCACCATCACATTGAACACAGGGGCCCCACAAGGATGTGTGCTGAGCCCCCTTCTATTCACCCTGCTAACACACGACTGCACACCATCGTACAGCTCCAACCACTTCATCAAGTTTGCGGACGACACAACAGTGGTAGGTCTCATCAGCAACAACGATGAGACGGACTACAGGAACGAGGTGAGCCGCTTGGCCTTGTGGTGCGGACACAACAATCTCACTCTCAACGTGGAGAAGACAAAGGAGATTGTCGTGGACTTCAGGAAGAGGGATGCACAACATGCCCCTCTGACCATCAACAGCACCGCAGTGGAGAGAGTGGACAGCACCAAGTTCCTGGGAGTGCACGTCTCAAAGGACCTGTCCTGGAGCAGGAACACTGCAGCACTGGCCAAGAAGGCTCACCAGCGCCTCTACTTTCTCCGCAAGCTGAAAAGGGCTGGAGCTTCAACCTCCATCATGTGCACCTTCTACAGAGGTGCCATAGAAAGTGTCCTGACCAGCTGCATCACTGTGTGGTTTGGTGCATGCACTGCATCCTGCCGCAAGAGCCTCCAGCGCATCGTGAAAGCAGCTGAGAAGATCGTCGGCACCTCCTTGCCCTCACTGCAGGACTTACACAGCAAACGCCTCACTCGGAAAGCCCACTGCATGGCAGGTGATCCCACACACCCACTACACAGCCGCTTTAGACTGCTGCCATCAGGGAGGAGACTGAGGAGTCTCCAGGCTCGTACCAGCAGACTGAGAGACAGCTCTGTTCATCAGGCAGTCAGAATGCTAAACACTCTGCCTGCTCTGCCTCCCCTCCCATTTGAACTGCCTTAACACAAAAAACTTTCTCACACATTACCACACAACACAAAGATTTTAACACTAAACTCTCGGTCATGTGTTCATTCAGTTTGCACTACTTCTCATATTTGCACTAATGTTTGTATTACATTACTGCCTATAGTCATACTACTGTTTACATTCACTGTTTACATTTATTAATACTGTTTACATTTATTACTACTGCTTTACATTTATTACTACTGTTTACATTTACACTACTTTTATCTACACTACTGCAGATACATATACAGCATTCTCTGACTAGCCTTATCTAAGGATGCCAAATGTGCCTTATGTGCCTTACTTCATATGCCACTTTGCCTCTATACCAACATCAACTACCTCATACATATACTGTGTACATTAACTTATATGCTGCTGTGCCACTCTTTGCAAATGTCAACGCTAGAAACTTCAGTTTATTTTATAGATATACGTTTTTATACTTTTTATACTACTATGCAAAAACTCAGGACAGTATTACACTTTTATTATTTCATTTTATGCTTATGTTCATTGGGTGTTTGGTGTTTTAGGGGTGTTTGGTGTTTCAGTGTTGGTGTAAATTTTCATACTTTTATACTATTATGAAAAAACTCAGGACAGTGTTACACTTTTTTTACTATTTTATGCTTATGTTTATTAAATGTTTTAGTGTTTAGTGTTTAGATGGTTACTGTTGCACCGAGGGACTGAGAGAAACGCAATTTCGGTCCTGTGTATGTCCTGTACATATTGCAGTTCTGACAATAAAGTTGACTTTGACTTTTTGACTTTGAACAAATCCACCGTGCCGCCCTCTATGAGGACTAATGAGAATAAAACGGATAGTGGAATGAGAAACGGACAAAAGAAAGTTTCTCTTCTTCACAGAACACAGAAGATACATGTCTTTGGTATAAGGAATCCGTGTGGTTGCAGGAATATGTTAACAAGTATTATGTGTATCAAGTCTATAAATACATGATTGCTACTGCTGCTGCACTTTAAAACAAACTCAGTGTTTACAATCATATAAAATACAATGCCACAGACTAACACTGCCAGGACAGATACACAATACTTTAAACATGTGAGATGCTTAAAAATGGTTTTCTTTGTTTTTTTTCCTGGCGCTGCAGAGCCTGATGAGGAATAATGGGAAATATCAAAGATTTGAAGCTTTTTTGTTGTTGTTGAGGAACAAATGTGATGTTGTTTTCTAATTATTTTACCCAAGCATACTATTGTTGTGTTCATTTGTCAGTATGAGGGGAAAAACAAATAGGATGAAAATGCACTTGTGTCTCTAACCACAAATGTGTGAAAAAGGCCTGACT
>JBBPBX010034153.1:0-12202 GCA_038048925.1 Garcialebias charrua
CTCACCGACATTAACACGGCTGTGCAGGTGGTGTACCTGCCTCCTAACACCACCTCGCTGATCCAGCCGATGGACCAAGGGGTGATAAGTACGTTTAAGGCGTACTATCTCCAGAGGGTCATTCGTAACGCTTTGGAGGCAACCGGAATGACTCCAGGTGTCAGCCTCAAAGACTTCTGGAGAACATACAACATCCACGATGCTGTGCTGAACATTGATCACTCCTGGAATCGTGTGACTCAGAACAACATGAGCGGCGTGTGGAAGAAGGTGTGTCCACAGCTTGTTCAACAGGTACACGATTCCAGGGAGGTTGACAATGTCATTGAGGACGTTGTGAGGATGGGCAGGTCACTGGAGCTCGAGATGGACGTGGATGATGTCCAACAGCTTCTGGGATCAACAGGAGAGGACCTGTCAGTGGAAGACCTCCTTCTCCTCGACAGGCACGTCCCGGCTGAGGAAGAGGTGCAGGCCAACCCTAACCCACCCAAGACCTTCAGCCGGCAGGAGTTGGCATTGGCCTTCAAGGACTTCCACAGCGGCTTGGCCCGGTTAGAGAAGCAGGACGAAGATGGGGAGAGGTTTGAGAGGGCTCGAAGAGTCATCTTGGGCGGGCTTGCGTGTTATCAGCAGATCCTGGACGAGAAGAAGCAAGAGGCTGTGCAGAGCAGCATGTTAAGGTTTGTCACCATCTCTGCAGCTCCTCCAGGATCTGCTGGTGCACCAGAAGATCCAACACCAGCCAGTCCTCCTGCAGCAAGCCAGGATGACTCCATGGACAACTCAGCCTCTCCCCAGTAAAAGACGCCTCCCCTCTCTGCCTCCCCTCTCCCTCCCTCCAGGTGATGAATTGTTATTTTTATTTTTCAGAGTTGTGTCACGTTACACACAGTAACTTCATCTGTTAATCAATTTGTATCTACTTCTGTTCACAGCCTGCTGCTCCTCCTCCTCCACCTCCTCTCCACCAGCTCCACCATCCCATCACTGACCTGCCCACCTTCACATAACAGCACAGCATCGTGTGAAAGGTACAGCAAAGACATGTCGTTGTTTTTTCCTGTAGTTTTTGTTTTATGCTACATCTACTGTAAACATCACCGCTCTCTCGACAGCCTCCAAAGCGTCACGCCCCCTTGGTCCATCAACACATGTGCACCACACCACACAGGTAAGGAGAAGTTGTTGTTGTCTGTGTTTTCATTCTTTGCAGATGTTCACGTCTGTGTGTGGGTTTATACAGTACAGAACCACCTGTTGCTCTGCCTCATGGACCAGGCTATGGAAGTGAACTTCCACCTGTTGCTCTGCCTCATGGACCAGGCTATGGAAGTGAACTTCCACCTGTTGCTCTGCCTCATGGACCAGGCTATGGAAGTGAACTTCCACCTGTTGCTCTTGCCTCATGGATGGACGTGTGTCCACTCTGTCCTGCCTGCCTGCCTGCCTGCCTCTCTCCCTCTAGCACCTCTCCATCATTGCACCACACCAATCAGGTGAGGACAAGATGTTTGCCATCTTCAGGTGTTCACAGGCCCACCTGTAAGTGCTCATGTTCATTTTTGTGTTGTTGTTTTCACAGCTCACATCGTGGACTTTCCTCATGGATGGACGTGTGTCCACTCTGTCCTGCCTGCCTGCCTGCCTGCCTCTCTCCCTCTAGCACCTCTCCATCATTGCACCACACCAATCAGGTGAGGACAAGATGTTTGCCATCTTCAGGTGTTCACAGGCCCACCTGTAAGAGCTCATGTTCATTTTTGTGTTGTTGTTTTCACAGCTCACATCGTGGACTTTCCTCATGGATGGACGTGTGTCCACTCTGTCCTGCCTGCCTGCCTGCCTGCCTCTCTCCCTCTAGCACCTCTCCATCATTGCACCACACCAATCAGGTGAGGACAAGATGTTTGCCATCTTCAGGTGTTCACAGGCCCACCTGTAAGAGCTCATGTTCATTTTTGTGTTGTTGTTTTCACAGCTCACATCGTGGACTTTCCTCATGGATGGATGTGTGTCCACTCTGTCCTGCCTCTGTCGTCCAGGACATCAGTCCTGCCATCTGCCTCCATCCATCACCTGGGTCAACACCTTCTGCATGTATGACTGCTGCCAAAACAAACAAAAAAACACCTTTGCTGATGGACAGAACTGTTCACATCAGGACCACACCGCTGAGCTCACACCTGCCGCTAAATGCTCCCATCATTCATGGTTGAGCACTGGCTAAGCAGTTCCATCTGATCCAGGTTTGAACTTGAGAAAAACATCAGTGTCTACCTACACTTCAGTCAAAGTAAGGACATTTTGTTTCCTTGTTTCCTTCTTCTGCTGCTTCCAGCTTCTTTTTTGGGTTCATGGACTTTTTCATGCACATGGACTGCACACCAACACCACATGGACTGCACTGGTTTCAAAAACATGATGGTTGCAACATGTTAACAGCTGCTGCTCAGAGAAGTGTTCATGTTTCATGGTTGACATGTTTTTGCTGCTGCTGGATGCATGGATGAATGCATGGGAGTTCCTTATCATTTGCTGCATTTTGATGTTGACAGCTGCTGCTCAAAGAGAAGTGTTCATGTTTCATGGTTGACATGTTCTAGCTGCTGCTGGATGCATGGATGAATGCATGGGAGTTCCTTATCATATGCTGCATTTTGATGTTGACAGCTGCTGCTCAAAGAGAAGTGTTCACGTTTCATGGTTGACATGTTCTAGCTGCTGCTGGATGCATGGATGAATGCATGGGAGTTCCTTATCATATGCTGCATTTTGATGTTGACAGCTGCTGCTCAAAGAGAAGTGTTCACGTTTCATGGTTGACATGTTCTAGCTGCTGCTGGATGCATGGATGAATGCATGGGAGTTCCTTATCATATGCTGCATTTTGATGTTGACAGCTGCTGCTCAAAGAGAAGTGTTCACGTTTCATGGTTGACATGTTCTAGCTGCTGCTGGATGCATGGATGAATGCATGGGAGTTCCTTATCATATGCTGCATTTTGATGTTGACAGCTGCTGCTCAAAGAGAAGTGTTCACGTTTCATGGTTGACATGTTCTAGCTGCTGCTGGATGCATGGATGAATGCATGGGAGTTCCTTATCATATGCTGCATTTTGATGTTGACAGCTGCTGCTCAAAGAGAAGTGTTCACGTTTCATGGTTGACATGTTCTAGCTGCTGCTGGATGCATGGATGAATGCATGGGAGTTCCTTATCATATGCTGCATTTTGATGTTGACAGCTGCTGCTCAAAGAGAAGTGTTCATGTTTCATGGTTGAACTCATTTGCAGATTATGGCTGAGAACTGTTCAGGAAGAGATTTGTATTTTGTATGCTTTGTCTGTGCTGAAAAAAACATTTCAGTACTGTACCTGTACTGTACATGCTGTACAGGTACTGGTTTTGTGTGTTATGGATGAATGTGTGGTATAATTTGTTATCTAAGTGTTTGTAAATAAAGTTCTATGCATGTTTATGGCACAGGATGTCCGCTTGTTCATTCTCATGCCGTTAAATGTGTGTGCGGCGCTCCGTTAGCGGTATAGCCGCGACCTGCGGCAGAAATGCGGACCTACGACAGGCACGTGTTTTTGGTCCGCGAGATACGACAGAATCGACCTAAGTCACACTCGTAGGTCCCGATCTCTGACGTAACTCGAGGGTTCCCTGTAATGCCAGCCTTTGCTCCTTCTCTTTCCCTTTTAAGTACACTTTACAACAACACTCACCAACAGTACATTTGGGGACGGGGGTGTGTGTGTCGGGGTCTTGATTAGTTAATTTCAATTTTATTTATTTATGTATTTATTTTATTTATTTATTTTTCTCTTACCCCCCTGGTTGCCTGGCGGACATTCTGGGGGTGGGCCGTCAGGGGTTGTGCTGGGGTGTGGGGGGGTTCGGGGCCTGCGGGTTCGCCGTGGGCGGGGCTGGCTGCGCTCCCTCTGGGGCTGCTTGGGCTCGGGTGTCCTGTCCTGTCGGCAGGGCGCGGGGTGGGCCGGATCTTGGATGTCTGCTACTCTCCACCCCAGAATGAATGGGCCTACCTCCTGGGTTTGGATGTGGGCTGCCCCATGTAGGGAGCAGGTACATGTCTTGGACCTAGGGGGTATAGAGTGTGCATCGGGATTATGAATGGAGCGTGTCGTTATTGTTTGTCTTTCTGTGACTGAGGGTGAGGATGAGGGTGGGTCTGAATGAGTGTGTCTGTGTATGAATGTTTAAGTGTCAGGCTGGGACTTGGACTGCCCCCTCTCTGATACTTCTGAGGCTACTTAGTGTCGCGCTCCTGCCACGTGGCCCCCTGGTGGGTGTTCCTCTGCCTGCGGGCGTGCTTGGGGCCCTCACTATCTGGGGCTGGGCGCTTGGGCGTTTGTCGGCTCGGCCTGGTGGCTGCCTGGTGGGGCTCGTGTCCTCTGGTCCTGTCGGGTCTGGGCCTGAGGGATGGGCGTCCCCGGTGCCCGAGCCTCGGTGACCGGCCCTGGGGCTACGTCGGTGCAGCGGGCTCCGGAGGGGGCCTGTGTATTTGTCGCGGCTGACCCCGGGGGGTCATTGTGTGTGGTCGCTGGTGGGGTTCGTCCGGTTCTTCCCCTTGGTCGGATCTGGGGAGTGGACGAGTGGCTCGTCCTGTTCGGGTGGTCCTGGGGACTCTGGGCTCGGGGTCCTTCCTGGGGTCTTGGGCTTTGATCGCCCCTTCGTCTGTCTCGGGCTTTGGGGGGACGGGTCTCTGATGCTTCACAGTCGCTACTAAATGTTCTATTGGAGGAACCTTATTCACTTATGCATGCTCACAACCACACACAAATGGATGCAGGGATGTATATGTAGATATATGCAGATATGTAGATGGGTATATGAATGAATATAAATGTATATGTATGTATACTGTATATATATTTGTAGGTATGGGTATGTGTATTTATAGAAATCTACTGCAAGGTCATGAATATTATCAGTCTTTATGCATGTATGTTTCGTTGCTGTGTTCTGTCATGTGCTTTGCAGGATTGTGGACGGAGGTTGGGTGTGGTTGCCTTGTGCTCTTTTTGTGGATAATTGTTGTTTTGTTGTCTTACTTTCTCTTTTCTTTCTTTCTCTCTTAAAAAAATACATATTGGAGTGAGAGGATAGCTATAAGGTGTGAAGGGAGGCCATATATAAATGGAAAAAATATATATATATATATATTATATGTAGGCAAATCAGCTGCAGCCTCAATCCAGGTGTAATACTGGTCAAGGACTCGTCAAAAGCTAAAAAAAGTTGATGTCACGACGCAAGTAGCCTCACAACAGGTGAGGGCTTGCTTACATGCAGTAGCCGAAATTGGCCTTAAAGTGGCAGCGTACCCATTATGTCACTACAGTCCATCCCACCAACTTGCGTCAACGTCCCGACGATAACCCCTAAAAACACACTTGAACCAAGGTCTAAAAACTACAAAAACAGCATTGCAATATGAATCAGGAGAACTTTCAGCCCCAGGCGCTAATGCCATTGGTCTTGGGAGATGAGGGATATTGGAGTGCTGACCTGCTGTCAAGCATGTAGTTCTCCTCATCACCCTTGGAGGGCCTTGGTCGTTAGTTGAGCTGGCAACACTAGGAGTTTGAGATGCGGATGTTGAAGGAGCTTCATGATGATATACTCCGGAGAACAGAGGAACTGTTCCATTTTTGACCATTTGTAGGTTGGCTGGCAAAGAACATGGTGGCTGGTGGACATTTATGCTCAAGAACAAATCAGGATCAGTTTCGTCCTCAGAGGATGAATCAGTCAGTGGTTCCACACGAGGTGACACTGGAACATCACTGCAAACCACCGGCTTTAGCAGAGACCAATGGACCCTTTGAATTTTGTTCAACTCATCTGCCGGAGCAACAGTGTAAACTGTTCCAGTGTCATCCAGTACTTTCAGGACCTTATACACCTTAAACATCAGTTAAGATGAACACGTTCTCTCGGCCATCTTGAGAAGGCTCTAGGATTGTGAAGTCCATGGCAAGAATCTCATTGGGTTGTGATGCTAGCAAATGGCCCATATAGGTCCATGCAGCAGGCTGAGTATGTTTTGCCACTTGGCATTGCTCACATGATCTGCACCAATCAATGACATCGGAAGACATTTTTTGCCAGTTACATCTTGTCCTCAGAAGTGAGAGAGTCCTGTCCACACCTTGATGACCATGGTCCTGATGAGCCTGAATCAAGACCTCCTCCCTCAAGCCAATGGGCAGCAATAGCTGCAGTATCTCCTCAGCACCATCGGGGCGAATGGTCTGACGATGGAGGACACCATCCCTCTCCACCAAACAATCCCACTACCTCAGGAGTACCAACAGAGATGAAGATAAGTTATTTTGCACTGTGCAGTTGGGTAGCTCCTTGCAATCCCAGAAGCTCCAAAGTTCCTACAAAACTGGATCAGCATGTTGTAATACTTGCATATATTTGATGGTGCGTTCAGGAAGGACGGTGATGGCAGCTTGAGCATCCTGTCTCTCCACCATCAGCTGCAGAGATTCAGGCAGATTACTTCTTGGAAAAAAGCACCAACCTGTTAGATGGATGTTTTCTGGAAAGACCATCTGCATTCTTGTTCGTACGCCCGGTCTGGTACTGGATCTTAAAGTCAAAGGAGGCAAGTTGTACAGCCTATTGGTGTTCAGTGGCACCTAGCTTGGCAGTACTGAGGTAACTGAGGGGATTGTTATCAGTGAATACAAGACATTTATGGCCTAACAAGTACTCTCTGAATTTTTCAGTCATGGTCCATTTAAGGGCTAAAAATTCAAGTTTCATAGAGCTGTAGTTATCCATATTACGTTCAGTCGGTCTTAACCCTCGGCTTGGGTAAGCGATGGGACGTACCACCCCGTCCTGTTGTTGGGAGAGGGCAGCCCCCAGACCGTCATGGCTCACATCAACTTCTAGAACTAAAGGTAGAGAAAAGTCAGTGTAGGCTAATACAGGTGAAGTAGTCAACCTCCTTTTCAATTCATCAAAACTCTGTTGGTGTTCTGCAGACCAACCCTCAGTGATATCCTGTCTTGGCTGCTTCCTTGGTTTTGAACCGCTTAGCTGTCCCACAAGTTGGTGAAGGGGCGTGGCCAGCTTGGGAAAGTCTGCAACAAACCGCCGATAGTAACTGGTGAACCCAAGGAAGGACCGTAGCTTAGTAGAGGTGGTGGGGCTTTGCCAGTTGACCACTGCCTCAATTTTAGACGGATCAGTCGCAACACCTTTGTTAGAGATGACATGACCCAGGTATTTAACTTCAGGTTGAAAAAAAATCCCACTTTATCAGCTTTCTCTTGAGACCCTCTTTCTTCAGGCGTTCAAGCACCATCCCTAAGTGCTCCAAATGCTGTTCTACAGTAGACAAAAACACAACTATGTCATCAAGATACAGCAGTAAGGATTGATTCTGTTCATCAGAGAAAATGCACTGCATAAGCCTCTGAAATGTACTGGGTGCATTGCAAAGCCCAAATGGCATTCTATTCCACTTGAATAAACTGAATGGAGTACAGAATGCAGTTTTCAGACGATCTGCTTCTGTAACAGGTACCTGGTTGTAACCACTCGCCAAGTCCAAAGTAGAGAACCAGCAAGCACCTGTAAGTGTATCCAATGACTTCTCAATGCGTGGTAATGGAAAAGCATCTTTGTGGGATTTGCTGTTAAGTTGCTGATATATAGCGCTTTGGAGCCCCTCATAGGGGCTGGAAAGCGCTATATAAGTAAGCTCAATTTACCATTTACCATTTACCATAATCCACACACATCCGTAGGCTACCATCCTTCTTTTTAACCAACACAATGGGGGATGCATAGGAGCTGCAGCTCTCTCTGATCACATTAGTACTAAGTAAAGGATTGATATGATTCTTTACTGCTTCATAGTCTGATTGAGGTATACGCCGGTAATGTTGCTTCCCCAGGGTTTCATTAATAAGGGGTATATCATGACTAATTATGTTTGTACACCCTAAGTCACCATCATTTTCTGCAAAAACTGATGAATAACCCCTAAGAAGGTTCCTCACTTGACCCTGGTGCGTGCTAGGCAGTTGGAAGAGGTC
The DNA here is from genome assembly GCA_038048925.1 of Garcialebias charrua. NCBI lineage: Eukaryota > Metazoa > Chordata > Actinopteri > Cyprinodontiformes > Rivulidae > Garcialebias > Garcialebias charrua. The sequence continues at coordinate 8,093 of JBBPBX010034153.1, forward strand.
AATGCCCTCAATTTGGTCCTGTACAGTTGAGACTGCAACCTGAGAGGACACCTTAGCTGTATGTGAGGGCTCTTCAGTTACGCCGGCAGGCAGACTGATAACATTAACCAGATAAAGATATATTCTATTCTATTCTATACAGAGTACCTACAACAGTACGTGGGTAAAGCAAGATGTCTGTAGAACCTACATTAACATTTGGTATGTAGGCTGTACCACGCACCACACAGACAAGGGCAGGAAAGGTAAGCAAACCCCCAGGCAGACCTGACTCAAGAGGCTCAAATAATGTAGCCTGTGACAGCTGGTCAGAGCACATAGCAGCCACAAGCTTCATAACCCCACCTGTAACCCGGCAGGCTGCCCGACCCCGCACCTTTACCTTCCCCACACAGTCTGATGGACCCTGCAAACTTGCTTGATAGCACTGTTGCAATGCAGGCCCGATTTCATGAGGGGCCTGTGGGACATTGTCCCAACTGAACAACCATGCACCATGTTGCACAAAAAGCTCATGATAGCATTTTTGGATAATGCTCATGCCTAAAACACCGGGTGTGGGAGGCACTTTGCCAGGAGGATCTTTTACAATTAGAACCCCACAATTTGGGATATCTTTGCCACAAAGTTCAACATTAAGCTCTATGTAGCCAAGGTAGGGAATATTTAACCCATTTGCTGCCTTAAGCTACAACCAGTGACAAGAGCGTAACACATCAGGGCCCCTAGACTTGAAATGATCCCTAAAGAAACTTTCTGTAAGGGTTGACACCATAGAACCAGTGTCAATTAGACAGGGCACCCGAACACCTCCCAAACACACATCCAAATGAGGACACAATGCAACAAGCTCTGGTGTTTCTCCCTCATTACATGGTGCTGTGACTGAGCCAATAATAGCCCCACCCGAACTGCGGCTCAACAGTTCAGTGTGGACTAGTTTTCCGAGACCGTAGAGTCATGAGGCAGAGAACTAGAGGGCTGCTAAGGGTCTTGAGTGGGAAAACGGGAAGGGACACGTACACCATCACATTCTCTAGCATAATGACCTGACTGCTGGCACCGTCTACAGACGATAGGGACGTTACGAGGGGGGGGACGATTCTGTTGGTGAATTTGACTAAGAGAGGCAATGCTCTGAGTAAGCTGATTTAATTGCTCTTGTTGTTGTGCCAACATATCACACACAGCGTCCTCAATTCTAACCCCTGATCTCTTGAACTAATCCAAGAAGTGCCTTGGACAGCATACGGAAACCCTATTGATGGAACTGAGAGACTCCCAGCCCTACTACCACCTGATGAGCCCTCCCGTTCCCACCTAATAGCATCAGCCCTGATGTCAAGTAAAGTAGCTGTAGGTTTCTGTCGTACAAACTGTTTCAATGCACGCCAAAGTGGACCATCCAAAACATGCTCCACAAACTGATTCCTCAACAATACATCAGCATGAACCATGCTAGTGGGTGCAGAGGCTTTAACCTTCTCCACTAATCCCATTAGTGCAAGTGAAAATTCTTGAAGGGTTTCATCCTCCTGCTGCTTTCTAGGAAAGAAGGTCTCTTGCAACGAGACATAGGAATCAGTAGAACTATATACCTCTTTTAGCACTCCAATAATGCAAGCTGGATCAGTCCGTTCAGCACTAGAACGGTGTCCAAGTTCCTCTCGTGCCTCACCCTCCAGATCAGGGGTGCTCACACTTTTTCAGCATGCGAGCTACTTATAAAACAACCAAGTCAAAATGATCTACCCACTACAAAAATGCAAAACATATAACAATCTTCAAATGTATTAAGGATTGTTTTTATGTACAATGCATGTTGATGTACCTTGCATAACTGAATAAGCCAATATTGCACAACACATATAATAAATAATTGTTGAATTTTTTTGTAATTACCTGAGTTTACTTTGATTACTTGCACTGAATTGAATCAGCCAGGGATGCATAGTCTGGACAGTAGCTGCTTACAGTCAGCCTCAAGTACATTTCCAAATGTTCATCAGTCACGGTGGAATGGTTTTTGGACTTAATGATTTTCATGTAGGAAAAGGCTGACTCACATAAATAAGTGGAGCGAATAGACTGGCAGATGAGGCAAACACACTTTGAAAAGGATATTGTGAAAAAAAAGTCCACCTTCCATTCTGTATGAAAGTGATACGTTTTTGCCTTCTTGCTTGGTCCAGCTTTCTCACTCCTGTTTTAGCAAGGGCTTAAAATCTGAGGTAATTCGTTGATTAGCTTGTAAGTTTTGCCGCGTTTAGCGTAGTTGTTTTTAGCATGAGCTAAAGCTCAAGATTCAGTTGTCATCTGATTGGTTGCCCTGTATGTCAATCAAGTGATGGGATGTTTGATAGGCTAAAGCTCAAGATTCAGTTGTCATCTGATTGGTTGCCCCGTACATCAATCAAGTGACGGGAGGTTTGATAGGCTAAAGCTCAAGATTCAGTTGTCATCTGATTGGTTGCCCTGTATGTCAATCAAGTGACAGGATGTTTGATAGGCTGACAATTTTTTATGTCATGCTGCAATCTACCAGTACTGCCTCCACGATCGACCAGTAGATCGCAATCGACGTAATGAGCACCCCTGCTCCAGATGATCATACAAAAAAGCCTGATCAACAGGTAATAAGAGTCATGTCCTCATACAGGCCTCAGCCTCCTCCAACCACTAATTCAGGTGTGCCCAACCAGTCGCTCGCGGGCGACCGGTCGCCCGCCAGCTGGTTCCCATTCGCCCGCGAAGCGCAACCTGTCTAACAGCTGACGAGCCGGCTGTCAGATGTTAACAAGGTGAAATGTCCGCTGCTAAGCTTCATTCTAACTCCAGCAGAAGTGGTGGAGGTGACATGTCCGCTGTTCAGCTTCATTCTAACTCCGGCAGACAGTGGTGGGCCCCCGACCGCTAGGTAGCGCTGTTGCGCTAATCCGCTTGTAGCGTAGCTAAATAATCTGTTAGCTTTACAGCGGATTGACTAAGTTTTATAATTCATAAGCGGATTTATGCTATTTTTATTTAAAATGCAGTACCGCTAATAACTAATTATCTATCAGTAAAAACGAAATAACGTATTTACGAGCAGCGCCGGATGTGGTCCGTCACAAAAAAGCGTCCCCCTCAGTCTCTTGGTGTGTGCTCTCTCTATAGCAGTTAGCAGCCAGTGTGTTACTCTGCAGCCTTATTGCTTGTTTTCGAAGAGTCAGACGAAGACTTTTTAACATGGAGGGTGAACTTATGGATGTTTCTCAGGGCCTACGCGACGCGTCTGGATTTAAAAATAGAATTTCGCCACATTAGCACTCTTCAAAATGGCGTCCGCGACAGCCAAAGAAGCCAGGATTTTACAACAAAACACGGTAAAACAATTATTTCTTTGCTGAGAAAAAATATATTTCATAGCTGACGTTATAGCACAAGTTTTTCTGAGCTTGAGAGTTTCACGAAATGGTCAAATCTGCTGGATTTAAAAAAGTAGTTCACCATTAGGACTCTTCAAAATGGCGTCCGCAGGGCAGCAAACTTACATACTCAGGGAATCACAAGGAACTCAGGAGACAGAGGCAACAGGAGACAATGCCAGGACAATGATAAACACAGAGATACAGACTTATTTTTGATTTGATTTGATGTTCATTCATTCATTTTAAAAGAACAATACAAAACAGTTTCATCAGATACAAGGATGAATAGACTTTTAGCTGAATGGATGGATGGATAGACAGTTAGCTGGATGGATGATCTTTAACAAGTTCTAAAATCATTAAAATTTAACCTCAGCTTGTGCCTCTGACCCAACAGAACCTCCTTCAGCAGCAGAATCCTCTGTGGTTCTCTGACTTCATCAGTCTCTCTCCTGGTTCTGGAGGAGTTCTGACCCACTCTTCTTTCCATTGTTGCTTCAGTTCTTTGAGGTTTCTGCTCAGCTCTCTGAAGGTCCCACCTTCAGGTTCTGGACTCTGACTGGGCCGTTGATTTGATTTGATGTTTATTCATTCATTTTAAAAGAACAATACAAAACAGTTTCATCAGATACAAGAATACAAGTAGGATAAAATGAAAGGAGCAGAAAGAAGATGAAATCTTATTATATCTGCCCCTTAT
>JBBPBX010034153.1:12809-32811 GCA_038048925.1 Garcialebias charrua
CCACGACAGGCACCAACAACCTTGCGGCCACAACTCCGATAAGCTGCCTCGACAATAGAGGCGCGGAACATGGCCCACTCGGGCTCAATGTCCCCCGCCTCCCTCGGAACGTGTTCAAAGCTCTCCCGGAGGTGGGAGTTAAAGCTCCGTCTTACGGGAGACTCTGCCAGACGTTCCCAGCAGACCCTCACAATACGTTTGGGTCTGCCAGGTCTGACCGGCATCCTCCCCCACCATCGGAGCCAACTCATCACCAGGTAGTGGTCAGTTGACAGCTCCGCCCCTCTCTTCACCCGAGTGTCCAAGACATGCGGCCGCAGATCAGATGAGACGACACAAAGTCGATCATCGAACTGCGACCTAGGGTGTCCTGGTGCCAGGAGCACATATGGACACCCTTATGCTTAAACATGGTGGTACATACAACACAATTATCTTCCAAAGCAACTAAAATATAATGCTACTAGACAAACAGAAAAAAAAAGAATCAGGTCTCCCTTTACACACAGCAGAGCCCTACCAACAACGCCAATTTGTGACCACCTAACGTGGATTTTCCTTATTGTAAAACCCAAGCATAAAATGTTAACGTTCCAATAAGGACATAGGTAAGTTCTGCTCGAAATGAGATGAGATTCAGAAAATTCTACAAAATTTATTCAGCTTCAATAACTTTTTAAATTACTGATAACCTGAATTTGAATAGTTAAAACAGTGAATACATTTAACAAAACTCACTTATGAATCACATAGGAGACAGGAGACATCTCTATCGGTTCAACCGGTAGTCTCGTTGCTCTGCTTTGGTCATACACTGGATGGAAGAGAGGAAGAAGGCTCCGCCTTAATTTCTTTTATAAAGCGCGTAACTCTCCGCTTCACAAAATAGTGCCCACACAAATACAACAGTGTCAAGCATCATATTTAACACATCGATGATGACACACACATCTTATCTATGACACTAATTTCCAAACATATAAGAACCCAATTTTTCAATCTTGGCTCTTGTAGCAGATTTTGTGAACACATCTGCAACCATGTCTTCAGTAGGACAGTACACCAAAACAATTTAATCCTACAAAACATTGGACCTGATGAAGTGATATTTAATGTCCACATGTTTGCTTCTCTGGTGATTCACAGGATTCTTTGCAAGATGTATTGTCCCTTGATTATCTTCAAACACCTTTACTGTTTGATCAAAACTGTGGTCCATGTCCTGTAGTAGTTGTGACAGATAGAGAGAGATAGGTCATGTTGTGCAGCTAATTGCATCAATACACATAGTGACGTCAAGTTTGCAGTTGGGGAGAATGTCTCTGAATAATCAAGTCCTTCTACCTGGCTATATCCCTTTGCAACATACCTTGCTTTATATGTGTCATTCTTTTTGTCATCCTCCTTAAGAGCATACACCCACCTTCCTCCCACTGTCTGCCTACCCTCTGGTAATGGTACAAGTGAGAAGGTGTTGTTCTCTTTAAATGAAATCATTTCATCTTCCATTGCCTTTTTCCACATATCAGATTTTAGCAATGCTAAAGCTTCTTTGTAGGTCTGTGGCAGCCCAACTGTAGCTCTGTAACAATAGTCGATGGTTAAATCACTGCTCTGCAATGTACGTTCATAGTCCTCCAAGTATTTAAGTTTCTTTCTGACACTACAGTGGAGCCTGGATGTCAATAGTTGGATCTGTGTCCATTTCTGAGTCTTTCTCAATGTCTGTGACTGACTGTCCTGTTTCCTCAGTCAGTAGTTGACTATTATGACTAGGTGTAATTACCCACTCTACGTAGTGTTCCTCTGGTTGGTTCCAGTCAGTCTGTGTATACCTCTCAGCCATATTCCTCTCAATGGAGTGGACCAGTCTGTGTTTCTGAACCTTGTTTGTCTCTGAAAAATAAACCAAATAAGCAGGTGAATGACGATCAAAACCAACAAAAATTCCCGTTTTGCCTTTGGGATCAAGCTTCTTTTACACCATACATTTGGAACCAAACTTTTTCATTTTTGACAGATCTGGCCTCTTTCCAGTAAAAAAGGAAATAGGATGTCTCCCCTGTTCTCTTACAGTAACACCTGTTCCTTATGAATGTAGTTGTTCTGGCTGTATAAGGCCATAGCTCTTTGGGTGAACCTGACTCAATCAGCATGCATTAGACCATTTCAAATAATGTGTGCCAATTCCTCTCTGCAGTCCCATTTTGATGGGGAGAGTAGGGCGCTGACCTCTCATGTTTTATAGCATTGTCTATCAACAATGACTGGTACTCCTTTGACACAAATTCTGTCCCGTTGTCAGACCTGAGGCGTTTTACCTTACCGTAAGGTGCTGTATCTGCCAAGAACTGTTTTGTTACCTCAACTGCCTTGTTTTTGTTCCTAGGGAAGTACACATAAATGGCACCAGAAAAATCATCAGTGAAAGTGATGGCATATTTGTACCTTTCAAATGACTCTGGTGAAATAGGTCCTCCCAGGTCTGTATGTACTAGCTCTAATGGCTCTTTGGCTCTCACATCACTTTGTCTGTTTCTGCTTTGTGAAAATTTACCATCTAGACAAATTTCACATTGGTTGGGTCTGGAAGTTTTGTCTTTTATTTTCATACCATCTACAACTGTTTCAAGTTTCACACTATCATCATAGTTACAATGACCCATTATCTCATGCCATGTTTTTAAATCCAAAGATACAATACAGAAGTCCTCACCATTTACATCTTTGTCTGTGACAATGTCCAAGTAGCACAATCTGTCTTTTACCTTCATTTTACGTTGTGCCATTAGGAAAGATCATTTTGTTGTTATTCTTTTCAAAGTTGAATCTTGCACCTTTCGATGTCACTGCATCCACAGATAGGATGTTTTGTGGGTATCCGGTAATCAGGAGTGCATTCGTGAGTTTTGAAGCCGCGCAGCCCCGAGACCTTTCACAAGTCGACAGATGCGGCTTTAACACTACCTCTGCTCACGGGTCAAGCACGGATCAGAGGCGAGTCAACTTTACTCGCCAAGGCGCGTTTGTATGTTTTCTGAATGCTCGTTGGAGGTCTGGACACGCATCAGAGCCGGATTGATGCGTCTTATGAAAGGGGCTTACGCAACGCTCACGTTAGCGGACAATAAATACGCCACGGCTACGGCCACTGAGGACTCATTTCAGCTCCGGACGGAGCTGGCGGATGAACCGCTTCGAGTTTCATCAGAGTATGCAGCGGCCGGGTGAGTCTGTCGCTCATTACGTCTCAGCACTACGAGAGCTGGCTAATAATAATAATAATAATAATGAATTCCATTTATAATGCACTTTTCATTAATAAAAATCTCAAAGTGCTACAAAGTGTAACAAAGCAAAGATCAAAATAAAACAAGTGATAAAATCAAATAAAATCAATAATAATATCGACTAAGATCAAAGATAAAATCATGTGGATGCAGATTAGGCTTGCTTAAAAAATAAATAAAATAAAACAAGTGATAAAATCAAGTAAAATCAATAATGATATCAGCTAAGATCAAAGATAAAATCATGTGGAGGCAGAATAGGCTTGCTTAAAAAGAAAGGTCTTTATGCTGCTTTTAAAGTCAACCAGTGACTGTGGAGCTCTCAGGTCGTCAGGGAGGGAGTTCCACAGGCGGGGGGCAGCCACACAGAATGCTCGGTCTCCCATGGTCCTCAATTTGGTCCGAGGAATATGAAGTAAATTACTGTTCTGTGATCGTAGAGACCGGGTGGATGAATATGGTGCAAGAATGTCCTTTAGATAGTCAGGTGAAGTTCCGTGCAAGCATTGATGTGTAATGAGAGCAGTTTTGTATTGAATTCTGTAGGTGACAGGAAGCCAATGGAGGTTATGGAGAATGGGCGTAATATGTTCAAATTTACGAACTCTCAACAGAATCCTTGCTGCACTGTTTTGAATATATTGAAGCTTCTGAAGGTTTTTGCCAGGGATACCAATAAACAGGGAGTTGCAGTAGTCGAGCCTGGAGGAGACAAAGGCATGGACGAGTTTCTCAGCATCAGGAAAAGTCAGAGATGGGCGAAGTCTGGAGATGTTTCGAAGATGGAAGAAGCAGGTTTTAAACAGATGCTTAATGTGATTTTCAAATGTAAGATGAGAGTCCATTTTTATTCCAAGATTTGTAACAGAGGTGGAGAGGGGGATGTCTTGACCAGAGAAGGAGATTGTTGTTAAAGTTGATGTTTGTATCTGGTGAGGGGTGCCAATCAAAATGGCCTCAGTCTTCGAGCAGTTTAATTGAAGAAAGTTCTGATTCATCCATGTCTTTATTTCCTCCAGGCTAGACTCTGTGACATTTTTAGCCATTGTGCTGAGATGAACTCATGAAAAACAACCGTGACGTCTTTTATACTGAAGTGGGTTGAGCCGCACCAAGGGTTGCTAGGTGAGGGGCTGGACTCAGGTTGGGGTGGGTTGTCCTACGGCTTGTGACATCACAAGCGCCAGGATTTGAAATTGAGACATTAATCCTGAAAAATAAATATACTTAGAGTAATAAGTGAATTTTGCATATTTGGTCCCCTTTAAAAGATTAGAGGCTGTAATAAAGTTTTCATGAAGACCACCCTCCCACTGTTAAAACTTTAACAGTAAAAAGTCTGAAAATTGAGACAAAAACCGAGATTCAGGACCTGCTGGATGATGCATGCTAATATTCTGTGATCGATCGGTTTCACATGTATTGGTCCAGTTTTTAATCTTCACCACCGTCTTCTTCTTCACTTTTCTTTTTGTTCAGAAACAAGTTCAGGCGGTTGATTAAAAACAGGTTTGATAATTTAAATCATAAATCATCCTGCAATCAAACTGTTCAAAGAGAATCAATAGTCTGACCAGGTCTGATCAATAGTCTGACCAGGTCTGATCAATAATCTGACCAGGTCTGATCAATAGTCTGACCAGGTCTGATCAATAGTCTGACCAGGTCTGATCAATAACCCAACCAGGTCTGATCAATAACCCGACCAGGTCTGATCAATAACCCGACCAGGTCTGATCAATAAACCGACCAGGTCTGATCTAGGGCAGCACGATTTAGGGCAGCACGGTGGCACAACTGGTAGAGCTGCTGCCTCTCAGCGAGAAGGTTGCCGGTTCAAATCCCGGTCCGGGGCCTTTCTGGGTGGAGTTTGCATGTTCTCCCCGTGCATGCGTGGGTTTCCTCCGGGTACTCCGGTTTCCTCCCACAGACCAAAAAACATGCTTGTTAGGCTGATTGGTGACTCTAAATTGACCCTAGGTGTGAGTGAGACAGGTCCCTCTTGTAAATGAGTCCCCGTGACTCAACGAGGCTAGCCTGTATAAATAAAGGTTGAATGAATGAATGAATGATCAATAGTCTGACCAGGTCTGATCAATAACCCGACCAGGTCTGATCAATAACCCAACCAGGTCTGATCAATAACCCGACCAGGTCTGATCAATAATCTGACCAGGTCTGATCAATAGTCTGACCAGGTCTGATCAATAACCTGACCAGGTCTGATCAATAGTCTGACCAGGTCTGATCAATAATCGGGTGATCATGTGATCCTTGTGTTACTGGATTTAACTGCTGTGTTTGACACAGTGGACCACAGCATTTTATTGTCACGTCTACAGCACCAGTTGGTGGGACTGCTCTGCAGTGGTTGGGGTCATATCTGGCTGACAGAACATTTTCTGTAAAAAATTGCTGGATTTGAATAATTTTCTGCTCCTTTGTCATGTGGCGTACCTCAGGGATCAATTTTAGGGCCTTTGCTTTTTTCTTTATATGTGCTTCCTCTAGGATCGATTTTTAGAAAACATGGCATCTCCTTTCACTGCTACGCTGATGATTGCCAAATCTATGTGCCTTTGAGGCGAGTTGATGCCTGGTCCATTAAACCTCTTTTATCGTGTCTCGAGGATCTTAAAGCTTGGATGGCCCTAAACTTCCTGCATTTTAATGAAAAAAAGACTGAGGTACTTGTTTTTGGACCTAGTGGAGCTTGTTCGAGCCCTCCAGTTGACTTAGACCCCCTGACAATGTATGTAAAATCTACAGTTACAAACCTTGGTTTTAAGATGGACAGTGATTTTAAGCTCGAGAGTCAAATAAGGGCCACAGTAAAGTCTGGTTTTTATCATTTAAGAAAATTGGCAAAGGTGAAACCTATTCTTTCACGGCAACAGTTCGAAACAGTAATCCATGCCTTCATTTCATCACGGCTGGATTACTGTAATTCTCTCTATCTTGGAGTCAGCCAGTCCTCACTTGCACGTCTGCAGCTGGTGCAAAATGCTGCTGCACGTCTTTTAACTGGAACACGCAAAAGAGAGCACATCACACCTGTCCTGGCTTCTCTCCACTGGCTGCCCGTGTATTTTAGAGTTCATTTTAAAATTCTCTTGTTTGTTTTTAAGGTTTTAAACAACCTTGCCCCCCCTTATTTGGCAGAGCTTCTACACCATTACACTCCATCCCGGTCACTCAGGTCTGCTGACCAGCTGCTCCTGGTCATTCCACGGAGTAAGAGGAAGCTTCGAGGAGACAGGGCCTTCTCTGTTGGTGGCCCTGAGTTATGGAACGCTCTGCCTTTACACATTCGACAGGCTCCCTCACTGTCCATTTTTAAAACCCGTTTAAAAACACATCTCTACTCATTGGCCTTCAACCAACTGAGACTTGATTTTACTTCATTTTTATTGATTTTACCTGTTTAACTTGTCTTTTTAATGTATTTTAAATTGAAATTTTAGTTCACTGTGTATTAGTTTTGTGGTTCTGTTTTTATGCTTTTTAAAAAAAAATCTTGTTTGTATCTGATGTCCAGCGCTTTGTTTCAGCTGTGGCTGTGTTAAAGCGCTTTTATGAATAAAGCTGATGATGATGATGATAATAATCTGACCAGGTCTGATCAATAATCTGATCAGAACCGATGGGACGGTTGGATCTTACCTGTGGTCACTCAGCATCTCCTCTTCATCACCTGAGCTCCGCCTCCTCTCACTTCGGTCTGTCTCGCTCCTCGTCGCCATGGCGACCACAGATCCCTTCGTATCAATCAGCCAATCAATAATCACTGATCGTCGAAACGTTCACAGGCGTTTGTTTCCGTGGACAGAACTCCGGGTGTGTTAAAAATGAACCTTCTACCAGTGGGTGGTTCTGGTCGGTCCAGGTTCTGCTGGACCTCCTCCTCCTGGTCTCAGGTCCGAGGGGGTCCAGCCGTGGCTCCGGTGAAAGCCTCCACTTTAATTGGAGCTTCCATTGAACGATTAAACAACACGACACCGGACCTGCAGAACCACGTGGTCCCGGGTCCAGTCAGAGACAATTGTTTGGTTCTGTGTGTTCTGTCAACGGGCCTTCTCTGAAGATGGACAGGAAGGTTCTGTGTCACTGCAGGGGACGGACCAGAACCACAGGGATCCGGCTCCTCTGGGGTTCACTTCAGTCCAAATGGACTCATGCTGTGTCTCCTGCACGGGTTTACGATCAATACCTGGAGCGGATCAGGTGAACGGATCTGATCAGAACCTTCAGTGACCCGGTTCTGATCAGATCAGTTAGCTGATCCGTTTAAAGAACCTGCAGCTCTGCTGAGAGTTCTGGGTCTGAAGCGTTAACATCAACAGTAATAATCAATATTATCATTGATAATGGATCATCCAGTGGAGCAGTGGTTAGAGCTGCAGCCTCACAGAGAGGTCACAGGTTCAACTCCAGGCTGTTGTGTGTGGAGTTTACATGTTCTCCCCTGGAGGCTCCTCCCACACACCTAAACCCTGCACGTCGGGTTTATCTTTGTCTCTGTGTCCCTGTGATGGACAGACCACCTGTCCAGGTGATGGACAGACCACCTGTCCAGGTGTCCCTGTGATGGACAGACCACCTGTCCAGGTGATGGACAGACCACCTGTCCAGGTGATGGACAGACCACCTGTCCAGGTGTCCCCCCCCTCACAGTGACAGCTGGAGACAGACGTCAGCTCTTTGCGACCTGAAAAGCAGCGACTAACGATGACAGATGGATCATCAATAATGATTAATAATAATTAATATAAATCATAAATAATATAATCGGAAAATATAATATAATTAACATAAACATCAATTAAAATCATTAGAAATGATCCATTGAACATTTTAATAATAAACTTCCATTACTAATAATCAATAATCTGTTTATAATAAAATTTCAGACACGTTCACATTTTTTTATTTTTTATTTTTCTCTATTAAAAAAGTTACAAAGATTTTAGTTCTAACAAGTTAAAATAAACTTTCAGTTAACAGTCTGTAAAACCAGGTCCAGATCCAGGTTTGGGGATTTGACCTTTGACCTGCAGCATCTCATTAAAACTGATGATCCGTTTAATTTAAAAACATTTTTATTTTCTCCACCGGACCTCCTCTTCACGGACCGGTTCTGTTGGGACCAGAGACAAACCCGTCTGGTCCCGACTCTCAGAGTTCTCTGATGGGCCTTCAGACGGAGCAGCTGCAGCGGGTCGACCCGTCAGTACATGAGGTCGGCCGCCCCGCCGCTCAGGTCCACCCCTTTGTTCTCCTGGAAGGGGAACTGGACCCCTGCCAGGCGGATCAGAACCACGTTGAGTCCGTGGAGGAAGAAGATGAGGAGGAAGAGCCAGAAGCTTCGGTCGTAGTGTTCCGTGTACGTCTGGAAAACAAAGTTCTCCTCGTTGAAGTTGGAGATCCGGTCAGAGAGATGGTGGATCTTCAGCTCCGACGCAAACAGAACCAGCACCAGGAAGCTGCAGAGACCTGCAGGACAAACAGAACCTCAGAGTCCAAACAGAACCTCAGAGTCCAAACAGAACCTCAGAGTCCAAACAGAACCAGAACCAGGAAGCTGCTGAGACCTGCAGGACAAACAGAACCTCAGAGTCCAAACAGAACCTCAGAGTCCAAACAGAACCTCAGAGTCCAAACAGAACCTCAGAGTCCAAACAGAACCTCAGAGTCCAAACAGAACCAGGAAGCTGCTGAGACCTGCAGGACAAACAGAACCTCAGAGTCCAAACAGAACCTCAGAGTCCAAACAGAACCTCAGAGTCCAAACAGAACCTCAGAGTCCAAACAGAACCTCAGAGTCCAAACAGAACATCAGAGTCCAAACAGAACCTCAGAGTCCAAACAGAACCTCAGAGTCCAAACAGAACCAGCACCAGGAAGCTGCTGAGACCTGCAAGACAAACAGAACATCAGAGTCCAAACAGAACCTCAGAGTCCAAACAGAACCTCAGAGTCCAAACAGAACCTCAGAGTCCAAACAGAACCTCAGAGTCCAAACAGAACCTCAGAGTCCAAACAGAACCTCAGAGTCCAAACAGAACATCAGAGTCCAAACAGAACCTCAGAGTCCAAACAGAACCAGAACCAGGAAGCTGCTGAGACCTGCAGGACAAACAGAACCTCAGAGTCCAAACAGAACCTCAGAGTCCAAACAGAACCTCAGAGTCCAAACAGAACCAGCACCAGGAAGCTGCTGAAAGGAGCTGAGACTGGCTCCCTGGTCTGAACAGTTAGATGATCTAAACCAGGGGCGGTTGTAGGATCTGACCTTTAGGGGTGCTTAGCCCCTCTTGGCCCCCAGCACTGACACTTGAACAACATGGAGCTAAATTAGTCTCAAAACATTCACAGACTCTACAACAAGATCTGCAGGTGCACAGCACCATGCATCAGTGGCCGTTCCTCCTATGGGCCACATGTGCGGCCGACCAGGGCGGCCTCCAGCAGGGGGCGGCATAACATTGCGCAGTTTAGGAACAAGAGAAAAGAAGAAGAGGAGACGCCGCTCCTCATTTTTTAAATCTTTTTTTAATCTTTTACAACTTTTGTTTTTAACAACATATAACACAGAACACCACTACCGCGCTGCTCCTGGGCCGCCCCGCCCCTCATTTATTCCCATGTCATCAGTTTATCACCGCAGCAGCGGCGGGGCTGCACCTCCTCCACTTTTAGTTTCATTTTTGTTACGTGCGCGGAGGTGACACGTAAGTGCGGTCAGTGGAAAGATTGAAGGGAGAAAAAGCAAGAGTGGTGCAGAGAAGAGAAGGATTAAAAAGAGAAAGATTCTGGAAACAGACACAGCTAAATGTACAAACAACAGGTGAGACATGATGTTAAACTTTGCTGCAAAACACTGTTCAAGTTAATTATCAAGTCAATGAATTTTGTGGTGTGTGGCATTGTGACATAACATACTGTTAAATAATTTAAATAATATTATATGAGTCTGGTGAAGACCTGCTCTATATGAGAAGTTCCCTGAGATAGATGATTCAACCCTTTAATGAAACTGGCCTGAAATGATCATAGTATTTGTAAAAAGGGGAGATTTGTGTTGAGTTATGACAATTTTTTTTTTTCATTTATAGATGGCCTCCCTTCACACCTTATAGCCATCCTCTCACTCCAATATGTATTTTTTTTAATAGAGAGAAAGAAAGAAAAGAGAAAGTGAGACAACAAAACAACAATTGTCCTGAAATGATCATAGTCTTTGTAAAAAGGGGAGATTTGTGTTGAGTTATGACAATTTTTTAATGTGATTTAGTCTCAGTAGTCAGGAGTGATGAGGGGATTGTTCCTGTCAGTATGAAGGGACAGGTGAGCTGTTCTAACTGTGTGTGAACAAACATTAGTAATATAAACACTTTCTAAACGACAGTAGTGACTCATTATATTTTTATCATTAAAAGTAAGATAATAAATATATAAAGCAATGAAAGGGAATAGTATGAAAGTAATATGAAATAAGCCTGCATATTTTGCCATTGAAAATATATTAATTGGTTAAGTCAAAATGTGTTTTCCATATCAAATGTGCTAAATCTTTACAGATTATTGTCCTGATGCAGGCTCATTAAATGTAGTCCTCTGGACAGATTCTTCTTTGTATCAAAAAGACTTCTTCAGTCTGAGGAGCTGTGACAAACTCAGTCAAGGAGGAACGATGGTTTGAGAGAGGAGTAAAGGAGGCCATCTTTGTGAAAAGAAACCGTCCATCATTAAACAGAGGTGGAGGCCTCCGGGTTCAACTGTCCCCCTCTCACAATGCTGTTATTGCTAGTATCTTACTGTTCATATAAAATATTTGATAATGTTCTTATAGAAACAATTCTTGAATAATGTTCATAATGTGTTAATGCTACATGTTTGTCTCAGGCTACTTCTTGTTCTGCCATTAACTCTAAAATACGTATTGAATAGTTTATATATGTAGGTCAAACTAGATGTTGAACAACCCATTAAAATACACCAGAATGCAGGAAATGGCATCTATTTTATTCAAAATTTTCTGGGAGAGGACCCCCACTGGCAACCTAGTCGGGGGTTGTGGTTGCTCGCCCAGGGCGCCAAATAGGTTAGGACCGCCACTGCCATGCATGAACGTGTACCTCAACTGTCAGAAATGTGTGAACAGTTTCTCATATTTACACCACGCCCTGTGGTTTGTGAGAAGTGCACCACCTCACTCTGTCCTCACTCCAACTACCTTCATGTCCTCTCTAACTGCATCCATACATCTCCTCTTTGTCTTTTTGCTGAAATGACTACACAGTCACTGAGAGTAAATTTCACCTCAGCAGGTGCTTGTCAGAAAACACTGTAACCAAATGTGAAGATTCTCTTCCATCATTGTTTTCCTCTGTCTTGCAGAGTAATGCATCAGAGAGCAGTGACTTGGATCATGTAGTTGATCATTTTACAACTTCTTTGCAAACTTTACACGATAAAGCTGCTCCGCTGAAAAAGAAAGTAATCAATCAGAGGAGATTAGCTCCTTAGTTCAATTCTGAGTTACATACTTTAAAACAGATGTCTAGAAAGCTAGAAAGAAAATGGCGCTCCACTGACGTTGAGGAATCTTACTTGGAGAGATAGTCTACTAACGTACAAAAAGCACTCCGTGAAGCTAGAACTTTATATTACTCAACTTTAATTGATGAGAATAAAAAATAACCCCAGGTTCCTTTTCAGTACCAGAGTTAGTCTAATGAAAAATCCTCTCACTGTTGATTCATGTGTCCCTACAACTATAAGCAGTGATGACTTCTTTATAAATAAAATATTTTCCATTAGGGAGAAAATTCAAACCTTCATTCCTACTATCACCTCTGGTTCTGTGTCCGATGAGAAAACTTTTAAAATGTCACCAGAACCTGATTAATGTTTGGACTGTTTTTGTCCTGTTGAGTTCTCTGAATTGTCAAAAATAATATTTTCATCCAAACCATCCACATGTCTGTTAGATCCCATCCCAGCCAGACTGTTTAAAGATGTCTAAAAAAGTTAAGTCTGGTCCTCTGGATATGGAGAATATCCAGAATATCCAGAGGACCAGACTTAACTTTTTTAGATTTTGCTGCCTGGATTATTGAGCATGCATCAGGATGTTTAAAGACGTATTTCCCTTAATTAATAACCACGTCTTGGATCTGCTTAATTTGTCTCTAATAAACAGTTACGTTACGCACCACAGAGCTTTAAGATTGCTGTAACTAAACCTTTACTTAAGAAACATAACCTTCTCTCAGGAATCCTAGCCAACTATAGATCTTACTTTCACACTTACTAGAACTTTCATCTAAAAATTTCTAGAGAAAATAATTGCAGGTCATTTACATGATTATCTTGAAATAAATAATCTGAAGAGGTTCAGTCAGGGTTTAGAGCTCATCACAGCACTGAACCTGCACAGGTGAAAGTTACCAATTATATTCTCATGGCTCAGACAATGGACAGGTGTCTCCACTGGTCCTGGTAGACCTCAGTGCTGCATCTGATACAGATGATCACAGTATTCTATTACAGGTGAAATGCAGCTGATCTGACATTTGCTCCAGGAGTTCCAGAGCGAGACGAAGGTGGCTTTGTATGGCAAGCCAAGTGTCTCATTAATAGCCACTTTTACCTATTAGGAGACACTTGGCTTGCCATATTAGTCGAGCGCCCTATAGTGGCTAACAATGTTAGTGTTCAATATTTTCCATGTCAGAATGAATGAAATTATCAGCCCTCAGCCAAAAATAGTTTTATAAATATGGGAAAAAACAAATACGTCACTTTGCGTATAAGTCGCAGGGCATGCTAATTTATGCAAAAGAACAAACAAACTGTGACGTATATGGAAAAATTACGGTAATTAGGACTGGCTTTTTGTGCTGCGAGGACAAACTGACCTA
Source organism: Garcialebias charrua (assembly GCA_038048925.1). Classification (NCBI taxonomy): domain Eukaryota; kingdom Metazoa; phylum Chordata; class Actinopteri; order Cyprinodontiformes; family Rivulidae; genus Garcialebias; species Garcialebias charrua. The sequence goes on from JBBPBX010034153.1 coordinate 26,026, forward strand.
ATTTCCTTAAATGAATTGTTAAAATTGAATAGTTTTCATTTGATACTATTTCTATCTATTTCAACCAGTTTACATGTGCTTTGTAGACTTGGAAAAGGCATTCGACCGCGTCCCTCGGGGGGTTCTGTGGGGGGTACTCCGGGAGTATGGGGTACCAGGCCCATTGATATGGGCTGTTAGGTCCCTGTACGACCGGTGTCAGAGCTTGGTCCGCATTGCCGGCAGTAAGTCAGGCTCGTTTCCGGTGAGAGTTGGACTCCGCCAAGGTTGCCCTTTGTCACCGATTCTGTTCATAACTTTTATGGACAGAATTTCTAGGCGCAGCCAAGGTGTTGAGAGGATCCGTTTTGGTGGCCTTAGAATCGCTTCTCTGTTTTTTGCAGATGATGTGGTCCTATTGGCTTCATCAGCTCGTGATCTACAGCTTTCGCTGGAGCGGTTTGCAGCTGAATGTGATGCGGCCGGGATGAGGATCAGTTCCTCCAAATCCGAGGCCATGGTCTTGAGCCGGAAAAGGGTAGCATGCCCTCTCCGGGTCGGGGAGGAGGTCCTGCCCCAAGTGGAGGAGTTTAAGTATCTCGGGATCTTGTTCACGAATGAGGGAAAACTGGAGCGTGAGATCGATAGGCGGATAGGTGCAGCGTCCGCAGTGAAGCGGGCGCTGTACCGGTCTGTCGTGGTGAAGAGAGAGCTGAGTCAAAAGGCAAAGCTCTCAATTTACCGATCGATCTACGTTCCCACCCTCATCTATGGTCATGAGCTTTGGGTTATGACCGAAAGAACAAGATCTCGGATACAAGCGGCTGAAATGAGTTTTCTCCGCAGGGTGTCTGGACTCTCCCTTAGAGATAGGGTGAGAAGCTCAGTCATCCGGGAGGGACTCGGAGTAGAGCCGCTGCTTCTCCACATCGAGAGGAGCCAGTTGAGGTGGCTCGGGCATCTGGTTAGGATGCCTCCTGGACGCCTCCCTGGTGAGGTGTTCCGGGCATGTCCCACCGGGAGGAGACCCAGAGGAAGACCCAGGACACGCTGGAGGGACTATGTTTCTCGGCTGGCCTGGGAACGCCTTGGGATTCCCCCAGAGGAGCTGCTCCAAGTGGCTGGGGAGAGGGAAGTCTGGGCCTCCCTACTTAGGCTGCTACCCCCGCGACCCGACCCCGGATAAGCGGAAGAAAATGGATGGATGGATGGATGGACTATTTCTATCTTAACGTGATTCTTGACCTGCCATTGTGTATCTGTTCCTACCAAACCCAGCTGGTTGAAGCAGATGGCCACTTGTCCTGAACCTGGTTCTGCTAAATGTTTCTTCCTCATGAGGGAGTTTTTTCTTTCCACTGTCGCCTTCATGCTTGTTCAAGATGAGAGTTCTGTGATGGAGTTAAACTCAAAGCAGTCTGCTCCTCACATAAATAATGTTAAATTATTATTTTATATATGAATGTTTCTGTTAAATTATTATTTTATATATGAATGTTTCTGTTAAATTATTATTTTATATATGAATGTTTCTGTTAAATTATTATTTTATATATGAATGTTTCTGTTAAATTATTATTTTATATATGAATGTTTCTGTTAAATTATTATTTTATATATGAATGTTTCTGTTAAATTATTATTTTATATATGAATGTTTCTGTTAAATTATTATTTTATATATGAATGTTTCTGTTAAATTATTATTTTATATATGAATGTTTCTGTTAAATTATTATTTTATATATGAATGTTTCTGTTAAATTATTATTTTATATATGAATGTTTCTGTTAAATTATTATTTTATATATGAATGTTTCTGTTAAATTATTTTATATATGAATGTTTCTGTTAAATTATTTTATATATGAATGTTTCTGTTAAATTAATATTTTAAATGTAAATGTTTCTGTTCAGTGTCCTGAGATGATTCTGTTGTGACTTGGAGCTGTAGAAATAAACTGAACCGGATTATTCCAGCCTCTCAACTCTCAGTGTAACTGAGTTACGTCCACTGACATTTAACCATTTTTCTGATGATTTTTCACAAAGTCCCTCTGATGCAAAACCCCGACAATGTTGTTGGAGGAAAAAGGGGTGGTGTTGTGGTGTGTTTGGTAACTCACAGCAGATGGAGCTCCACAGATACAGTCCCATGGGGCCCAGCAGCGTCTCGTAAGGTCGTCCAAAAGCATTGAAGAAGAAGAAACCGCAGGCCACAGAGGAGAAGACGACCACAACACCACAGAAGAAGATGATGATGACATGGAGGCCTGCAGGGATCACGCTCAGGAGGTCTGGGAAGACTGGGGCAGAAAAGAGAAGAAGAAACCAACGTGAGAAGAACTCAAGAGTCTGAATCTGAACCAGACCGGATCTGACGCATGAACTTAAAGGTCCACTGACATGATTTGTTTACTATTCATCAAATTGCTCAAAATATATATATTTAAATACCCTGATGCATGCTCAATAATCCAGGTAGAAAAATCTAAAAAAGCTAAGTCTGGTCCTCTGGACATTCAAAAAAAAAAAAAAAACAAAACAAAGCAAAAAATTGTAGAAACGTTTCGTCTTTCGTCCGAAAGACTTCCTCAGTCTGAGGTGCTGGGTTCAGCTCAGTCTTATAAATAGCACCCTCTCACAGTGTTACACAACCAGTTGGCTGATGACAGCCTGAAACCAGCTGCTCACATGATCAAGGAGGACCATCAGCCTAACAATGGATCGTTAGCACCCTGATGGTTGTTTGCTATTCACAGAGGGCTGAGTGATACCAGCAATCACAGCATTGTAGGAGGGGGACAGTTGAACTCGGAGGCCTCCACCCCTGTTTAATGATGGGCGGTTTCTTTTCACAAAGATGGCCTCCTTTACTCCTCTCTCAAACCATCGTTCCTCTCTATCAAGGATGTGAACATCTTCATCCCTGAAAGAGTGACCGCTGGCCTGGAGATGAGTGTAGACTGCAGAGTCCTGACCTGATGATGTTGATCTTCTGTGCTGGGCCATCCTTTTGGCCAGTGGCTGTTTAGTTTCCCCGATATAAGACTGATCACAGCCCTCCTGACACTGAACAGCATACACAATGTTACTCTGTTTTTGCCGGGGGACTGGATCTTTGGGATGAACCAGTTTTTGCCGTAATGTATTTTGAGGTTTAAAAGCCACTGGGACGTTGTGTTTAGAAAATAAACGTCTCAATGTCTCTGAAACCCCTGCAACATATGGAATGGCCACTGGTCTGGGTCTGGGTTCCTTCTTTTCACCTGATGGCTGGCTGGAGTCCTGTTTGGGTTTCTTCTCTGCTTTCAGGAAGGCCCAGTTAGGATATCCACATTTCTCTAGAGCCTGTTTTGTGTGTGATTTCTCCTTCTGTCTGGCTCCTGCGTTAGTGGGGACGCTGTCTGCTCTGTGGTACAGAGTCCTGATGACTCCTAACTTGTGCTCCAGAGGGTGATGGGAGTCAAACTGTAAATACTGGTCTGTGTGGGTGGGTTTGCGGTACACCTCAGTTTGCAAATTTCCTCTATCAGAAACTGAGACCTCACAGTCCAAGAAAGCCAACCTGCCATTTCTTACATCTTCTCGTGTGAACTTGATATATTTATCCACAGAGTTGATGTGATCAGTGAAATGTTGGACTTCCTGAGATTTAATTTTAACCCAGGTGTCATCAACATACCTGAACCAATGACTTGGTGGTCTCCCCGTAAAGGATGTCAAGGCTCTCTTTTCTACCTCCTCCATGTACAGGTTGGCAACAATAGGAGAAACTGGAGACCCCATAGCACATCCATGTTTCTGCCTATAATATTGCTCCCCATATGTGAAGTAGGTTGACTGCAGGCACAGTTTCAAGAGTTGACACAGTTGCTCTGTGGAAAGCGTGGTTCTGCTGTTCAGAGTGGTGTCTGATTTTAACCTTAAACAGACCACCTCTACTGCCTCATCAACAGGAATGCACGTAAAGAGTGATGTAACATCAAAAGAGACCATTGTTTCATCAGTCTCCATGATGACATCCCTCACCTTATCCACAAAGTCCATGGTGTTCTGTATGTGGTGTTCTGAGCTGCCAACTAAAGGGATGAGTACAGATGCCAGATATTTGGAAACATTGTAAGTGACAGAGTTAATCATGCTAACAATTGGTCTTAAAGGTACACCTTGTTTGTGGATTTTGGGTAAACCATACAGACTTGGCGTGGCCTCCCCTGGGTACAGTCTGTGGTACAGAATATTGTCAATAGCCTTGTCCTGCTTCAAAATTTTCAGGCAATCTATCAACTTCTTCTTGTAACCACTTCCTGGATCTCTTTTCAGCGGTTCATAAGTGGTTAAGTCACTAAGGAGTGACATAACTTTCTCATGATAGTCTTTCTGGTTCAAAATCACTGTGCACCTTCCTTTGTCTGCTGGGAGAATTATGATGTTTTTGTCCTTGCTAAGCGTGGTGAGTGCATCCCTCTCTTCTCTACTGATGTTGGAAGGTGGTGGTTTAGCATTACTGAGACAGGCTGAAACTTATATCTGGCATCTGTACTCATCCCTTTAGTTGGCAGCTCAGAACACCACATACAGAACACCATGGACTTTGTGGATAAGGTGAGGGATGTCATCATGGAGACTGATGAAACAATGGTCTCTTTTGATGTTACATCACTCTTTACGTGCATTCCTGTTGATGAAGCAGTAGAGGTGGTCTGTTTAAGGTTAAAATCAGACACCACTCTGAACAGCAGAACCACGCTTTCCACAGAGCAACTGTGTCAACTCTTGAAACTGTGCCTGCAGTCAACCTACTTCACATATGGGGAGCAATATTATAGGCAGAAACATGGATGTGCTATGGGGTCTCCAGTTTCTCCTATTGTTGCCAACCTGTACATGGAGGAGGTAGAAAAGAGAGCCTTGACATCCTTTACGGGGAGACCACCAAGTCATTGGTTCAGGTATGTTGATGACACCTGGGTTAAAATTAAATCTCAGGAAGTCCAACATTTCACTGATCACATCAACTCTGTGGATAAATATATCAAGTTCACACGAGAAGATGTAAGAAATGGCAGGTTGGCTTTCTTGGACTGTGAGGTCTCAGTTTCTGATAGAGGAAATTTGCAAACTGAGGTGTACCGCAAACCCACCCACACAGACCAGTATTTACAGTTTGACTCCCATCACCCTCTGGAGCACAAGTTAGGAGTCATCAGGACTCTGTACCACAGAGCAGACAGCGTCCCCACTAACGCAGGAGCCAGACAGAAGGAGAAATCACACACAAAACAGGCTCTAGAGAAATGTGGATATCCTAACTGGGCCTTCCTGAAAGCAGAGAAGAAACCCAAACAGGACTCCAGCCAGCCATCAGGTGAAAAGAAGGAACCCAGACCCAGACCAGTGGCCATTCCATATGTTGCAGGGGTTTCAGAGACATTGAGACGTTTATTTTCTAAACACAACGTCCCAGTGGCTTTTAAACCTCAAAATACATTACGGCAAAAACTGGTTCATCCCAAAGATCCAGTCCCCCGGCAAAAACAGAGTAACATTGTGTATGCTGTTCAGTGTCAGGAGGGCTGTGATCAGTCTTATATCGGGGAAACTAAACAGCCACTGGCCAAAAGGATGGCCCAGCACAGAAGATCAACATCATCAGGTCAGGACTCTGCAGTCTACACTCATCTCCAGGCCAGCGGTCACTCTTTCAGGGATGAAGATGTTCACATCCTTGATAGAGAGGAACGATGGTTTGAGAGAGGAGTAAAGGAGGCCATCTTTGTGAAAAGAAACCGCCCATCATTAAACAGGGGTGGAGGCCTCCGAGTTCAACTGTCCCCCTCCTACAATGCTGTGATTGCTGGTATCACTCAGCCCTCTGTGAATAGCAAACAACCATCAGGGTGCTAACGATCCATTGTTAGGCTGATGGTCCTCCTTGATCATGTGAGCAGCTGGTTTCGGCTGTCATCAGCCAACTGGTTGTGTAACACTGTGAGAGGGTGCTATTTATAAGACTGAGCTGAACCCAGCACCTCAGACTGAGGAAGTCTTTCGGACGAAAGACGAAACGTTTCTACAATTTTTTGCTTTGTTTTGTTTTTTTTGTTTTTTTTGAATGTCCAGAGGACCAGACTTAGCTTTTTTAGATATATTTTAACATTTAAATATGTTCGTTTTTGCAAACAAAATGATAAATCACTTTAATTTTGCTTTAAAAGTGATCTTGAACTTCAAGCCGTGTTTAATCATGGGAAAACCGATTACACACGAACGCACCATCTGTGACGTAGTGTGCAGAGTGAGAGGCAGAGCTCTGGGCTTGTCACAGTGCACGGGTATGAGCAGCTCCACATGAAGGTAAGTCTGACACAGCATCAGACCTAAATTAGATCCTGTTGTTTCTTGTTCCATCACCCAAACTATTTTCTGCTTCCCAAACTGAAGACAAATAACTCAAATCTTCACATAGATTGATAAATTCGTCGGGTTTTAAAGACAAGTCCATTTTTACCACAGTGGTAAAAATTACAATCCCGCGGGTCTCGGAGGTCTCCCTCTTCCCATCAGACAAGCTCCTTCACTGTGCAGTTTTAAAACTCTTCTAAAAACACATTTTTATTCACTGGCTTTTAGCACAGACTGAATTTGTTCAGCACTGTTTTTATTTATCTTAATGTTTTAACAACTGTTTTATTTTTATGTGTTTAAATGTTCTTGATTTTATGTACAGCACTTTGTTGCAGCTGTGGTTGTTTTAAAGGGCTCTATAAATAAAGTAGTAGTAAGTGGACCCCTTACCGATA